>VXBW01009217.1:233655-249560 GCA_013400375.1 Thinocorus orbignyianus | reverse complement strand
TCATTCTGGCTCAACTCATCACTAATCAAATTTTGTTCCCTCTGGAGGATTAAGTATCCGTGTTTAAAACTTACTGTTACTTTCAGTGTAGTTTGAATCTTTGGCACCAACTTCATTACTTCACTGAGATTCTGAATGAAATTTCAATGTATTTTATCTAGTCAGGGGAAAAAAAAAAAAAGACAAAAAAAAAAAAAAAAGACCAACTTCCCTGTTTTTAATNTTCCCTGCTTGTAAATTGAATCTTTTGGCTGAGTACAACATCATTGATAATTCATGCATTTTAATTGGTATTTATGCACTTCTATTTCTGGTAAACTAAAAGCAGTATAAGTTATGACCAGCAACATTTTACAAAAAGACTAAAGAGAATTAAAAAGATCATTTATCGTTATTTTAATTGAACAAGAAAACTGAGAATATCCTGTAGATAAATGGAGCAACAAATGGTTAATTATGGGTTTGATGGCTTAATCTAGCTTCTCATTTCACTGTGCTAGTTAGCACTAACTGTGAACCATCTGTCTGAGAGTTTAGCACTACCCCCACAAGTATTTCATTATGCAGTTTTAATATGCACTTTTGACAGAAATGGAAATGGGCTCAGATCAGTTTTCATGTCGCACCAGGCTACATAAGTTTTCAAGGCTGGAATACAAATCAGAGAACACAAATCCTTCCTCCCCTTTCCCAGAGCACTCCTATCCTCACTCTCTGCCTGGAAATGCAAATGCGATGTTTACCTTTGCAGGGAAGGTGGGAAAGAAAACTCATAAATAAAGTTCTCTGTGCTATCACTGGAGCTAGAAGACCCTCCATGCTCTGTTTCCCGAAGAAAAATAGATGCCATGGGTACAATTTTCAAAAGCTTCTAAACTTCTGGTCTCAGAGTTGCGTGCATAGTCTGACTGTTGCTTCCGTAGAGTCATACAAGGGCTATAATTTAATCAGATGGGTCCACATGAGAGTCCTTTTTGTGTCCTTCTCTGGCAAAGCCTTGCTTTGGGTGGGAATGGCCACCGGGTTGGACTGGACAGAGCTGGCAACAGGAAAATGGGAAGGTGCTACCTGCCACTAGAGATGTCTCTGTCTCTCGCCTTTGAGCTATTGCTAATTCACAACTGCAAGATCTGGAACGTCTCTGGATGAATAAGCTTCATTTGATTTCATTTTATATGAATGTGATTTATCAAATTTGGGGAGGTATCGGGAAACTGGCAAAGGGAGTTTGACCAAGATAACTGAATCGAATTAGGGAACAGATTGAGTTATTCCTCAGGTACAGTGGGAAAAAAATGTGTGTCTGTGGCCTATACTCAGAAGATACATGCTGGATGTCTGGTGTTTTGGAAAGCTGCACAAGAGTTGCTGAAGAAAAACTTAAAAGTAACAATGGGCAATTACAAAATGGTACTGCACCAGATAAAGTCTTTTCAGACCATGCGAATGGAGGTGAGGAGCAGTTTATCACTTCACTGGAAACTGGTGGATGAAAGGAGGACAGCTTCAGACTAGTCAAAAAGGATGAAGGACCCAGTAAAAAAGGTCCTGCACTATTCTTCCCGACCATGGGTTAAGCTACTGGGTCTTTCACTGTTCTCATTAAAATGTCAAGATACAGAAATCTAGCAGGATAACTACTCCAGAAAAAGCATGCTAAATAAACACAGCAGAGATGCATTCCTCCCTTCATGACATCTGCTGGTATGGAATCAGCACATCACTTCACCTCTGTCCCAGAAATATAATCATAGGGACCCATAACAAACAAAGTACATTTTACTGCCCAACTGCAAGTGATGTTTATGTGGGGCTGGTGGTACGGTAGGAAAGATAAAGACAAGCACTGTGCTTTTCCTGAGATAGGACACCAGGGAAAAATACAATCAACAGAAACGGTGGGAATTGTTCTACACACAGGGTTCAAGTGGAAAGAAAAAACACCTTACTTGTATAAAGAAGCAGAGAAAGAAATCTATCTGTGTGATAGAGGGAGAAGGGAATGCGGGGAGATGTGATGCTTCACCCAAAACGATGGTTTATTTGGATATGTCCCATCCAGCCCAGGCCCATGCTGGCTGCCCCTGCCTGGCAGAGGGGGGGTCCACTCTCCCAGGGGGTCAGAGCATGGCAGGGGGCTGCAGGAGCTGAGGCTACATCCCAGGGACCAGAAAATACTGTGGGTGCCCTGAGTGGCAAGCCAAGGCTCTTTCGCAGGGAGGGAGAGCAAGATCAAACAACAGAGTCTGTGGAAAAGCTTTATAGCACAGCTTTTGCCCTTGCTTTCTTCTTTTTTGACTCAATTCCTGCAGGGAAAAAAAAAATATGAAAAAAACCCACTGGAAAGAGGCAGGAAATGAATAAATGCGAGTCATAGAATCATAGATTAGTTTGAGTGGGAAAGGACCTTTAAAGCCACCTGCAATGAATGAGGACACCTTTGACTACACCAGGTGGCTCAGAGCCCTGTTGAACCTGACCTTGAACCTTTCCAGGGATGGGACATCTTCCACCCCTCTGCACAGCCTGTGCCAGTGTTTCACCATCCCCAGCAGAAAAAAAATCCTTCCTTATATCTAGTCTAAATCTATCCCGTTCCAGTTTAAAGCCACTCCCTCTTGTCCTGTTGCAAAAGGTCCTTCTAGCTCCCTTTATCCTCTTTCTCAAGGTCTGAGAGGCATAAACACAAGCAGGCTGCAGAGAAACATGCAATGTGAATGGCGTTACCCTTTCCATGAACCAGTGCGGGCGAGTCCCCTTCCCGTCTGTCCGGATCCTCATCTTCCTGAGGGGTGCAATATCAGCGATCTCCATAATGAAGCTGTCCTCCTGGCCTCGCTCAAACCTGGAGGGATTGAAAGACCCAAGAGGTTTCCCGCTGCTTTACAGCACGGTTGTGTCTCAGTCCCCTGCCCGTGCTGCAGCTCTCACACCTTGCCAACAGCCTCAAATTAAAAGTTTATGAGTGCATGTTGTTGGACTTGAGTTTCTCTGTCCTGCAATCACTAGCTACTGTGTTTTTGGCAAGAAACCTCAGTGCAGGTTTGATAGGGACTCCTCCTCCCCTGGAAAATCAAGCCCGTATGAGGCACCTGGAGTCGTTCCAGGCAGCCTGTAGCATCCATTATCGCCCTGTTTGTAACCAGAACAATGGAGACTCACAGTCAGGTTTCTGCACATCACCTTCCTCCTGGCATCTGTCCACCTGCCTGCCCTTAGCCCATGCCAACAAAAAGGCAAAGCAGTGCTGCTGAATCTTCTTGTGCTAAGAGGCAGTGCATAACTTCGCGTTTGCCGCAGTGACAGACAGCTGCTGCAGCTCAGCTAAATACAGCAGCCTTACTTCAAGTCACAGCCCAATGCCTAATTTTAGTCAGAGCAGGAAAATTGTCTTAGAAGGGAGACCAAATCGACCATACTGCACTCTCCTCATGCATTTTGGGAGCCCAGGTTTGCAAATCAACTCCATTATTTGTAAGAACCAGGATAGGTTTGTGTAACATTGCATGACAGATCTTACCCCGTGCTTGGCGGCTGTACATTGGCCCAGGGATGTGTCAGAGCTGCTCATCCATAGCAGTCAGCAGAAAACAGGAAAATGGAAAAAACTAGCATATGTGTATCGAAGAATCATAGAATGGTTTATGTTGAAAAGAACCTGAAAGATCATCAAGTTCCAGTGTCTCTGCCACAGTCAGGGACATCTCTGACTAGAGCTGGTTGTTTAAAGCCCCATCCAACCTAGTCTTGAAAAAGACCAGGGAGCCTACAGGAGGGCTGGAGAGGGACTCTTTGTCAGGAACTGGAGTGACAGGACGAGGGGTAACTGTTTTAAATTGAAACAGAGGAGATTTAGATTAGATACTAGGAAGAAATTCTTTGCTGTGCAGGTGATGAGGCACTGGAACAGGTTGCCCAGAAACTTGGCTGCCCCATCCCTGGAGGGGTTCAAGGCCAGGCTGGATGGGGCTTTGAGCAACCTGGTCTGGTGGGAATTGTCCCTGCCCATGGCAGGGGGGTTGGAACTGGATGATCTTGAAGGTCCCTTCCAACTCTAACCATTCTATGATTCTGTGAATCTAAGACATTATACTGGCTAGGACCACAGCTATCTTGCCTCCCTCTTAGCATCAATGGTTCTAGAAAGAAAGCTTTGCTCCAGTGCAAGTGCTGCCTTGGGCTCACTATTACCCTGTTCAGAGCAAGATTATTTTACAGGTTCATCCCCAAAATACGCTGGTATATCTGCTGTGGTCTTGGAGTTGGAGATCCAAGCCTTGCTAAGTCAATGGGCAGTCAAATCCAGAGGGTCTACCAAGCACTAGCATGACCACTGCGCTGCAGAGATTACTCCTTCATGCAAACTTCTCCTTGCGAGTTACCCTAGTCTGCTGAGAGGTTTGGAGAGAGCTCTGCAAACTCTGGGCACTAGCATAACATAGACAATCCATAACGATGATATCTCATTCCTGGCAATGTACTTATCCTCCTACAGCTGTGCAATGCCAGGNTGATTATCCTCACACCATTATCTGAGCCTGCATAGCTGCAGATGTTAGCAATAGGGATTGGCTCCAGCCTCTCGGTTTTCATCCAGGCATTGCTTTCCATGCACTCCCAGAGGCTTTTGGATGGGGCGTTTTGGTCCCAGTCCATTTCTAGTTATTAAGGTTTATGTTTGCTCTTTGAAAAACTCCCTTCTGCTGTTATTTGTCTTTCTGTGGTACCGGATACCAAGACAGCCTGTCTCAGTGTGAGAAAGGGAATGTGCTTTTGTGCCTGGACTGGATTGATTTCCACTTCTGCTTAAGAAAAAAGGTGTGACCCTTCCAGCTTGAATTATCCCATGGTGCTATGATCAGTTTTCACTACAATCACTATTACTTACAAAGCTTCATAGCAGTCTCTCATTCTGCTCCTTTCCAGGCCGAGCAACTCTAAGCTAAACAGTCAGCCAGCAAAATAAACCACTATTTATCTTCAGTAAATGCCTTGTTTGCAGTTTGTAAGGCCAATACTCACCTGCTACTTCCCAGTAGTCACTGTACTAAAGGGAAACGATTGCTAAAGTGACAAACTGGGTGACCCAAGAGCTCTTCTCTATCCCTAATGTATATGAATGCAAACATAAGCCTGAAGAAAAAACAGTGAGAAGGGAAGAAGTACCCAGACAAGCTGACTGCTGCTGTTCCTTTTCCAGGACACTGAAGCATTTATCTTAGGGATTTCATTAAGCTTTCCTACCCATGCCTGCACTTAGAAATATTTCTGTTGCCCAGAGGTCTTGGCAATAACAGTAATGTAGCTAAAATTGCCTTAAATCTGCAGCAGGTTAGGCAGAGGGCTCTTCGCAAGGCACAGAGCTGCTGTGAGTGAATTGGCACCGCATGGCCCCACAAAAGATGGGGATGCATTTTACCACTGGGTTGTGGTGGCTCTCACCCTTCCCCAGCTGCTGGCCCATAGGCTGGCGAGATTCCCACGCCAGACAAGAGCCTGGGGGCAGCCTGTGTGGTTAAGAGCTGGATGAAGGCTGGTGGGAGCGTGTATCTGGGGACAGGCGTGTCCTCCGCAGAGGGTGTTAATGAGATGATGGGAGCTCTGTACAGCTGGAGGTCTGATACAGCGTGTCTCCAGCTAGCAGAGATGTGCCAGTATATCCCCACAGAATACCGCAGCGTCCTGGGGATATTAACATATTAATAGCTGGTTTTTTTAATGTGTCCTTCCTCTTTATACAGCCCCAGTGGGTTTTCATCACCTCTTGCAGCTCTTCTGCTGGCAGAAGATGGCCCAAGCGCCTAATCTGTGTGGTCTTCCTTTATTGCATTTTCATATCCTTGTAGCAGAGGTCAACCATCCCACCCATATAGATAAATGTGATAAGTTCTTATAGGCTGCATGGTTTAGGGACATCAGATGCTAGGCCAGCTGGAGTGAAACTGCAATCCCTCTCTTGAGGGGATGGAGATGTCTTGGTCACCTTTAGAAGACTTCTGGTTGATGCAAATTTTGCTTTAATTTTAAATACAAACAGTAAAGAGTCATGGCCCATTTTCCCACCTCCTAGAATGGACTGTTGGGCTTAAAACAGTGGAAGATGGGTCAGTTTGGGAGTGTCTGGGGTCTTGGAAGGAGGACGTCACCAATAGCCAGACACGGTGGTAACCCAGGAGCATTGCCTCACACACTGAATGTCTCTCTGTGATGAGGAGCAGGGCTAAAAGTTATGTCTTCCAGCATGATCCAGCGGTGCTTCTCATGGAGAGTTTAGTCAGCAGCACCTCTGCTAACATTTTGCTCCTCAGAGCAAACAAGGCTGGTGCTTTTTACTAACTAAGCACATGAAGGTGTCAAGCTTAGCTGAACTCATTTGCCCGGACACCCCTTCTGGTACGACGTTTGCCAGTAAAACATCCCCTGACTTAACATCTCGATGCAGGAAGCCTTATCTCAAATTATCCAGCCCACACATGATATATAAAGCTGTGGTGGAGAAACTACGTGGCCAGGAGGTTGGGGGAAGAGTCCAGCATCACCTCAGCAAGCTGAGCTCAAGCTGTGTGGCCAAGTGCACCAGCCCTCACGATGTTCTGTAGATGCCTTGCCGAGTAAGAGCAGAGAAAGTCAATTAATTAAATTTAAGGTTGATGTATCCTGCTTCTAAAAGCCGGTTAGTGCCATGTTCAGCCCTGCCAAAGCTTTCAGAACCGAGGGACATGCTAAGAAAGGAACAGGAAAGCTTGAGGAAATGGATCAGTGGTGAGTGGGTTTTTCTGGCTTACAGAAGTAGTGGCGTCAGACTAGCATTACAGTGTTTGTCAGCTGTCTCTGCTGAAGAAAACATGAGATTTCACCTTTTTAGTAAAATCAGAGCACGCAGTGCAGAAGTCCCTGCACCTCACAGCCCATTTCCATCTCTCTGCACAGTAAGGCCACATCTGGGCAGACAGATGTCACCATGTGTCCCTTTCGTGCCAGCTGCGGACCAGCCAGCTCCAAATACAAAATCACATTGGTTACATTAACATACCATGGAGCTTGAGCTAAGAAACCCACTTCTCAGCAGGGTCCTCAGATACCAGCTCAGGCTCTGCCATCCTTCACACTTGGATGGACCTCACATTGGCTTTTGGATCAAGCTGGCTGACATCTGGCCAGCAAAACCACTGGGAGGAGTAGACAGAGGGGGATCAGCACCTTCTCCTTACAGGAACTTCCCAAGGCAGGTGTGTGCATGGTTTATCTATCTTCCATCATGCATTCCCATTAAATAAGGTTCAAATTACTTCTTTTTAAATGACTTATTTTTTCACAAAAGTTGCATTTTGCAGAAATTGCACTTGTGGTTTCATGCAACGTCCACAGTTCTTCTTAGAGCCAATGCAGGGCATCACAATTGAAATTTAGTTCACAATGCTTATCTCTAAAGCCATGGAGGAAGAGGTTAAACAAAACTTTTAGAAATGACAAAGGATGGTTTCTCTGGCTGCACAGTGCTCTCCTGCCCTCTGCTCTGCTAAATACATTATACCAACATTTACAAGGGCCCCAGTTCTGAATCTATAAACTCAATAGGAGTTTATCTTTGTATTTCAGTATTTCATGATCAAAGCCCCAAAAGCTTCTTGATCCAGTCCTAGAATCTTTCATCACTCCACTTCTAACCAATAAAAAATGACAAAGTTAAGTGTACCTGTCTCCATTTTTCTCCAGCTGCATCTCTTCAGTGTTCCCATTGGATCCAAAGACAGTCATGAAAATACTGGCATCGGTACCTCCACCTTCGATGTCTCCAGTGACAACTGTGACTTTGTAGAGGATCTGGTGAGGATTTGAAACAATCATAATGTTCGAAAGCTGTCCTTAACACAGAAAAGCCTGTGCAAAAGGTGAAACACATTTTGCAGCAAATCTAATTTTTTACCAGAAATGGTTACAAAACAGTTCCTTGGTTTCCCGCCATGCCTGGTTCTCAGAGTCAAATTTAGAGATTGAAATTTGCTACAGGATGTTCCTCTTTGCATCATCTATGACCTTTTCTCAGCCTAGATAGACTCAGAGTGAGACACATTCATTCTGACAACCGTATGCTTGGGGAGGGATGAAGACCTGTTAAACTGCTTCTCCATGGAGTCACAACCCTCATGTCAGTGTGTAGGTCTCCAACTTGATGCTACTGCCATCTCCTCCCAGCCACCTCCCAGCACTCCAGACCTCCATACTGCACCAAACTTCTGCCTTTTTTAAGAAACAGCTCCTAAAGACACATTTTTTTCTTATCCTTGACTGTAACGTATTTCCCCCAAATGTTGGGTGTCCATCTGGGCAACATTTAGTCCTGCAATTCTATTAATTTTAAATTCTATCCATCCTAATGCTCTGTACAGTAGAAGAATGCAGACGTCTTGTTTCCCACTGGGACAAACACTGCTGCGGAGTGTTCCTGGATCTTGTACACTAAAGGCAAGCCAATTTGTGAAAAGATGTTTTGCATCATTTTCACCTTATTAGCTTAATTTTGTTCTTTCTTCCTGATACGTGGATGACAAGATTCAGGATAAAACATTCCACAACCACGCAAGTCTCACTGGCTGTCAGTGGCATTAAGACTTTTAGGCCACCGAGATGCTTTCAAGAATGTTACCTACAGTAACAAGACCTCTGGATTTAAGAGGTGGAAGAACATAAAGAAACAGCCCCAACAAAACATATTTCAAATAGTGCACTGCTAGGAAAGTTTTATTGGCCTGAATGGTGATTGCCACATAAATAAACAGTACAAAGGAATAAAGTAATAGAAAAAATATTGTTCATGTTTGTTCAATCCTGAGTAACCTGTTTTACACATATTCACCCATATACATTCTAAATCATAGCAAAGAAAGATATTTGCTGTGGGTAGGAGAAGAAAAACTCTTCTACTGATGCATTTAAGGTTCTTAGTGACTGCGGTGGACATTAACTAGTTTCTCTGTGTATGGGGAGGCAACTACTCAATTTAAAGCACGAAGAGGGAATATCAAGCCAAGAAGAAAATTAAATTGAAATGGGTATGTATGGTTGTGCAAGAGTCCAGCAAAAGCAAAATAAAAAGTATTAACTTTCCCAAAGACATTAAGTGTGTTAGTCTTCTTTGAACTCTGAAAAAAAATTAAATTAAACTGTTTCTAACTATTTATGAGGGAACAGTCCCAAATTCCCTCAACGAGGAGACTGATCAGAAAGTCAAATGCACCCTTCTGATTTCACGTCTCAAGCATCTCTCCTGATTTCCTTCAAACCTTTCAGCAAGTTTCTGGCCCAGCAGAATATAAAAGAATTTAGTTAGATTTGCCTATTTTTGGCATGCTTATGAAAATAAATATTTGCGATTGGGCTTTAAAAGGAAGACTGAACATAAGTCTTCATTAACATCTACTTCAATCTACAGGCAAGCCATCAGCTCACCAGTAGGAGATGGAAACCTTATCCAGGAGGTTAAACAACTCACGGGGAATTTTTAAGAGATTAGGTTTTAACCTTAGTATTCAGCCTGAGAGAGGTTTTTCTTCCCCTCTTAGGTCAATTCTACCAATGAAAACCGTGCTGAGCTGTTGAAGTCTTCACAGATGCTAAAGATGTTATCACGTTTTTGTGTGTCTGGGGAACAAGAAAGATTTCAGCAGAATATCTTTAGCTTGGGAATCAAGAGCGGCATGAAGAAAAATTAATGTACTATGAAAGAGCAACCTCACTGTAAACAGAAACACATCTATAGAGATTTAAAATTGCCATACAGGTATTAAACACAGCATTATTGTCCCATTCATCCAGACAGTTATTTCTGTTATAAATCTTACATCCAAAATCAGCATAGCTCAGCTTTCCAACTTGTACTTGGTTGAAATAGGGCACATCAGGCATTACTTCAAATTTCATATATATGGATGAAAATACTATATAGTTTTTGCTCATTCAACTTCAATCAATTATTCATTTCAAAGATCAAGCTTACAAATGTCTCCATGTTTCAACAACTTCAAATTATTATTAGTTTCTAGCTGCATTCATTTTCCCTTTCCCATAGTAGAAAAGCTCCTATATAACTGCACTGTTCAGAGATTAAAATATCTCCACTACTCTAATTTAATGAGTTAGAAGTATCTCCTCAAACGCAACATGATGGAGTTAGATCGCTCCAAGCTGTTCACCTTGTGGCTACGCCTGCTCTATATGGTGATGCAGTGGGTGCTCCCAGGGTGGTCAAAACACGAGGACATGCTGCTGAACTGTGTCCTATCTGCTCTGCCCTACATTGTCCTTCTTCCTGTGCCATGGCTGCATCCAACCAGGGCTCTAAGAGGTAATGACGCTAAACCAATTCCTAAAGATTTTGCTAAAGAAATAGCAAAGAAACCCTCTGCAAATAAAAGGCTCAAACTACATGCAGAAGTCAAAGTAGGAGAACTGCTGACACGCAATTTGCACAGGTTGACGTGACACCTAAAGACACAGGAGGAGCCCAGAGCCCACCTTGACACCAATGTTAACACAGTCGGCATCCAGGATGTTGAGGATTCGTGAGGTGAGTCCATCACCTTTGTCTCTGGCCAGCCAGCACTTACAGACAAAGTTATACATGACGCCTTTGGTGGGCACAACGATGGTGAGCTCTTCCAACAGCCAGCAGCTCTCAGGGGTAGCACCGTCATGCCCGACCTGTGAGAGTCAGTGAGAAAACACATGCTGGTGAAAGAGGGTTTCTTTGGAGGAGAGACCCTAATCAGGGTTTTAACCATTGATGAAGACTATGGACTTCCTCTATTGAGAGCTGGAGAGGGACTCTTTGTCAGGAACAAGAGGTAACTGTTTTAAATTGGAAAAGGGGAGATTTAGATTAGATATTTGGAAGAAATTCTTTCCTGTGAGGGTGGTGAGAACCTGACCCAGGTTGCCCAGAGATGCTGTGGCTGCCCCATCCCTGGGAGTATTCAAGGCCAGGCTGGATGGGGCTTGGAGCAACCTGGGGCAGATTAAGAAGCATAATCATGTATCCCAACTGATGTACGAAACTCAGTCAGCCAGTCATGCCTATGAGCTATCTGTAAGTAAAAGGTTGAATAAAAGATCTATCTGCAGTTCATTACTTTCAGAGAAAGTATTGCTTGTGTCATCACTAAGAAAATTAGGTCCTTAGCTCTCACTGCTTTTGGTTTTGAATTGCTAGGATATCCAGGGTCACTCAGAAAACAATTTTTAATAACAGGTTCATGACATATAACAGGGAGACATATCTGTGGCACCCTTTTTTTCCCCCCAAAAAACAAGTGATCTTTTTTATCTGACTGTCTCAGCCATCACTGCTTTTAGGAGTACTATTACTATATTGATGTCTGTGCAGCTGCAGAAAATTAGAGTTAAACACCAGGGAAATTCAAGTCTACAACGGAGACATTAATTCTCAGATTCCTGGGGTGTGAGGTGATGGGGAATATAACACTTGCCTTCCTATTCCCTCTCTGTGTGTTTGCCTGCCCTTCTCCAAACACAAAGTCCCTCAGAGAGCCTACACACAGCCTCCTGGGACCTGTTGCAGGATGATGCAGATGAGATGGTGCGGATAGTTGAGGCCAAAGCTCTGTGGGAGCAACTGGAGGGGAAATCCCTGTGAGCCCATTAAAGTCTGCTGCTCCTTTGGTCTTGTTACAGCCACCCCCTAAAGCATCATTCCAAGACATTTCTAGGTAGCAGATTTTCACAGCAACCTTTAACTCTTTCCATATCAGCTGTTGGCCAGGAGAAAGCATCCTGCACATCCAGTTGTCTTGGAGGACATGCACACAAGCGGATTTCCAAGGGCTCCGAGAACATTGCTGTGAAGTCTGGGATAAACTCACCTGTGCTGAGTCTTCCTTATGGCTGGTCTTATCAGAGCAGAGCACTGGGATTTGTCTCACAATTGCAGGCAGATCACTAGATAGACCATGCCAACACAGTGAATGATCCAAAGCTGTGGCCATACCAGCAGTGTAGCCTGGGCATTCATACCACTATCACGGCAAGTTGTTAGGGCTGAGATGTTTGAACTAAGTTGGAATGAAAACATTCCAAAGGCAGTTAGATTCTTGGGCTGTTTGAAAATCTTTGTAACTCATTCCAACTGTTCTTGAGGGACCGTTGACTAGTTCACACCACCAAGACTGAGCTGTATGATTTGCAGTGGGCAGCTCACACAGAATCACAAAATCACAGAATCACCTAGGTTGGAAGGGACCTTTTGAGATCATCTAGTCCAACCAATATCACAATCACATTGAAACCAAATGTAATGACAGTGGGGAATAGGAGAGAATTTGAGTGGTAGATATATAGAAAAGATGCTAAAAGAAAAGAGTTTCTTGCTTATTCTGGAGGGTACAAAGAATATTAGAGAAGACCTGCGGGTCTTCTAGGATCATGTCCTAGGAGTCATGTCCCTAGTCAGTGAGGGGCTGGACTTGTAACACTTCACATTCCATCACGCTTTACTCTGTGCTTGTCATGGAGAAAGGCTCTGAACCAGAAGTGGTTTAGAAATGCAGACCAGGGCAGGACTCTTCAGATCATACCTGTGTCTCTCTGCAGCAGCAGCAGTCTGGGAACAGAGACACCTTCATTCATTAGGAGAAGAAATATTAAAACTTGTTTTACGAACACGGTATAGATTGCCTATGCCCAGTAACTTGTATTATTTATTTTCATGTCAGCGTGTCTATTAAAGAACACCAGTATTAAATATTACACCTGTAGGCTCACAAGACGGCTACAAATGGGGCTCTTTCAGCTTACTTCATGTTCCACTGCTTCTGCTTTCACATATATTTGCAGCAGGAGAATAACACCAAACTGAAAGTGGCACCACCACACAAATCTTACGATCCTACTGAATCCCACAGTCTGCTGCCTGGGTTATACAGAGGGCTTCTGGAAAGTTAATCCCCACCCTATGCTGTTTTCACATGGTAACGCATATTCAGAACTTCTTGCCTTCTTCCAGAAGCAGCCAAATGCCAAATCTGAGCACGAACTGTTCCTCGCTTCTCCCAAGCAGACAACTAGCAATTTTCTGCAATGTCCCTGAACACTGCAATTTTCTACAAGGAAAATATGGACTGGTTCCATGGCAACCACGGCAGACCGGCACATCAATGTCATCGCTGGGACGTGGATCAACAAGAAGAGACCTCCTAAGCAGAGGGCAGTGCGTGAGGGAAGGCAGAAGGCCAGGAGCAGACGGCTCCTCCAGACATGAGCTGGGTTACAGACTAAAAGGGAAAGATGAGCAGGAGGTGAGACAGCAGACTGGTGAGATCACTGAGGACAGGGGTGAAACAGTGCAGAAGAACATCACCCAGCTTGAAAGCTATCAGTTATTTCTTTCTCTAAAGCTCAGCATTTCATTTGCAACCTTTACTCTTTTTCCCCATTTGTAATATTTTTAAAAATTATTTATTTTCCTTGCTCCTGCTTTACTTCCAAGCATTTTCTTCTATTTTCTCCTACTCTCTGCCCATTCCTCACCCCACTCACTGTGTCTTCTCCAGCAACCCTTTCTGTTGTGTTCTTCATCCAGCACCGTCTGTCTCTCTGACACTGAGGGGTTATACCAGCTTTTTCCTCCCTCTCTATCCCAGCCCGTGGCTGTTTCCAAGGGCAGACAGTCTGGAAAATAAGAATTTGTGTACTTGCTTCACTTTCAAAGTGTGACCTAGAGATGGCTACATAGAATGTGCCACTCATCATATCCAGGCACTCGGAGTGCATTAAGAAAATGGCTTGATAATAAACTCAGATCTAGTATAGGTATTTCTCAAGGTGCCAGGATCCATTGCTTGAATGAAAGCTAATGGGAGTGCTTGAATTTATCAGCTCGTAGAAAAGGACATACAACTGCAATGATTTTTTTTCTTTTTCTCTTTTTTTTTTTTAAATTAATGAGAATTTCTCTCTTTATATTCCTTTGATTCATCTCCCTCTGAATACACAAGCATGCACACCAACAGGCAGGTTTACTGCAACACAGGGCATGGGGAAAAATAGAATTAGATAGACTCTTGAAGTCCTCAGATGCTGCGGGTTTCAGCTCCTGGGGGCTGGAGCAGGCTTTTAGGAGGTGGAACTGCCTTATGAAGTGATGTACACAAACGCACTGGAAGATTCATGAGAAGTTTAAGCTCAGTGATGGAAAGTCTATGCAAATTCTGTCTCCCTGAGCCACAGCAGGAAAAATGGCCCCTGCACTGAAATCTATTTGACTATGTTACTTATGAACGATGATTAATTTTCTTCTCTAAGCCTGGGTCCTCCAAGCTGTATAAACAATTTTCATGTTTAGCTGGAAATTTTTACAAGATGTGTTTCTCACTGTCAGTGCAATTTATGAAACCCAACTGGAAGTAGTGTAAAAATCAACCAGGAAGAAGACTGAGAAATGATTGCATCCTGGGAATCTTCACTGCATCTGTCAATAATAAGGCTTCATCAAGAAAAAACAGTGCCAGAGATGGGACAATACTGAGATTTGTTACAACTTCCTCATAATTCAAAATTATCTCCTGCCTCCCAAGGGTTTTGTGAGCTGTAAAATGTACATATTTTCAGGTTCAGACACATGTAAAATCTCATTAACACATCCCTGATTACATTCCTTTTAGACCCAAGTGCCTTTTCTTCGCCACTAAGAATAACAGGAACACATTTCTCTTTCTTTGGCCACATATTTCACATGCCCCCAGAGCTTGCACTGGATTCACAAAGTACCTCCACTTTTTTGATCTCTCCAACATCTAGGCCCCAAACAGAGAACTTCTCTACGGAGCCATCTGCAAACTCATCTTTCCATTCCGGGAGATCCAGCCACAGCCTCTCTGTCTGTATTTTCTGAGGACCCATGATGATGATGAACACTCGGCTGTCGGTGCTGGAGTCAAATTCTGTGCCCGTGGTGACGGTGATGTGGTATGGGATCACTGCAACAAGCAGAGGTTTAGTCATCAGAAAAAAAACCCCACACACATGCATTTGGGTGAGACTTCAGAAAACCAGGGACTCATCCCAGCAGAGAGAGCAGTTGTGTGCACTAGGTAGGTTCTCATCCCATTGAACTCAACTGGAGAAGGGATAACACCACACTTCACTGGGCTACAAATGTGTGTGGGAGACTGCTTTCCCATACACACTTGGGACTGAATTCTGCAAAGGTTAATTTCCCCAGACAACCCTACTGGCTGCAAGTCCAGATTTCTCCCTAAGAGATGATGGAACAGCAAAGGGCTTGAATTCTTACTTACACCGAGAGACCTTCCTGAAGATGAGACTGAGTACTGAAAGATTAAATAGGCTATTAGACCAAAGTGATCTCACACTCACAGTTCAATAAAGGCAAATAAATTTATGCTGACTCCAAGGTGAACCATCACTGACTGAATCTCCCGATACAAATGCAAATGTTCTTCATTCAGGAATTGTTGTGATCTACGGGGCTGATCAGGGTTTCAGCATCCCCTTACAAATCAAGGCAAACCAAGAATAATCCTTGTATTAAGGGCAGGTCACATAATATTTTTCAATACTGCATAGCAATATTGATTAGGAGAAAAGCCTTCAGGCCAGGGCTTGGGACCCAGCAGGTTTTTCTGTGGTTTTCAGAAATTTCAGTTCAGCTGTTAAAAGGGAGGAAGTGCCAGACTGCTTTTCAAGTGCCTTCCAAAAGCGCATTTGGATAAGCCGAGCGGGTGGTGCAGAATGAGATGCTGAATACTCGTTTGATTTCTCAGAACATTTGTGCAGGGCTGTTCAAACCGTTCTGACAAGACTCGAAGCTCTGAAACTTGCCTCATCACAGGCTTGAAACTCAGCCTGGCTTCATCATCGCTCTTTTGATT
>VXBW01009217.1:203929-233625 GCA_013400375.1 Thinocorus orbignyianus | reverse complement strand
AAAAAAAAAAAAGAAACAACAACAACAACAAAGTTTATAAACCTTGAGAAAAAATTTGATCAGCTTTCAAATCATCCAGGATTGACATCTAATTTTGGTTTATGAAAACTAACAAAGTTTTTGAGGTGAGGGTTCTACTAGAAATTCCCATCAAGCTCAGAATATGTGTGTAATATCGGGGAAGGCATGGATTCGTGCCCCCCAGATCTGTTCTTGCCTCTGGACAGACCAGAACCCAAAGAGATTCATTCAGTTCCAGTCTGAGGATTTTGTGTACCAGCACAAAATGAGCTGATGATTAGGCAAAACTTATTCTCCCCTTTATGGTAACATTTACATTTCAGTGTGCACATCAGCATAATGACATGCAGTGCATTCTTCACAAAATAACCACTGGAGCTGCTGGTATTAGCAGGAGAAAGAGTTTAGCTGTGAGCAAGACAGATTTTATAAGAATACATTGAGGGGTCATGTTTAGAACTGCTGCAGATTCCTCCTTTAAATACATTATATTTTGAATAGGGACAAAATTTTCTTTTGTACCATTTTTACCCTGTTCTCCTGTGACAGATTAAGTTCACAGAAGTACCAGCATTTCCAACTGATGTTGCATCCACAAGCCAAAGCACTTGAAGCATCTATACCAAAAATGAGAACTATGAGAAACTGTTATCATTTCCCACTTTAAATAATGAATACAGAGAAACAGAGCAGCTTGCTGCCAGACTGCAGGAAAGACTGTTTGCTCTTCTTTCCTTTAAAAACTAGAAAAGTGATCCTTTAGCATATTTATCTGCTCTCTCCGTTGTCTCCATAGTTCTACTTCAAACACAAGAGAATGGATAACCTGAGGTAGGTGGTCACGCAGGTCCTCCAGCCCATCTCCCTCTGCCCCCTGTTTCTTGGAGTCCTTGTGCTGTTTTCAAGTTGTTTGAGGGCACATGTGCCCCTAACACAGCAGGTGGATTTTGCTAGAGACCACACCATCTCCAGCACTGTCTTCTAGCATGGAGCAGGGTTCAGACCCAAGCAGGTACTTAGTCAACAGGACTTTTCTCTGTGCTCCATCCTCACATCACCTCCTGCCCCTCAAAGGAATTCGCCATCTCAGCATGGCAGAGGCATAACTGGGCTATTCCAACTGTCACTCCCTTTCCCAGGCACCTTCAGATACCACTTTCCCTAATCAACTAATTAACAGTTGGGTATTTTATCCATCCCAGGAGGTGGCTGTCTGGCTCACACAGTCCATCTTATCTGACATTCATTCAAGAGGCAGTTTCCTTAATGAGACCGTGTCACTGCAACAGAGATAGTGGTGATGACAAGTTCCAGGACCCTGAGAAGAAAGACCACCCTGGCACAATGGGAATGATGGGAACTATCCTAGCTCTGCTGGAGAGGGGTTCTCATGGGAGATGCTGATGTTCTACCCATTATTTGTGAAACTGCATGGAATGCCGACATGGCAGATGTTATCCATTGTCTCACCACAGAAGTAGTATCAGAAGGAACATGGGAATCACTTATTTTTTGTTTGAGGACAATGTGGGATTACAAAAGAAGGGTTGCCCTAAGACACATGGGTTGCAGGCCAGGTTAAGCAATGCTCAGCCCTATGTCCACCTCACAACTTAAGGTCGTGGGACGCGCAACCCAGGTATCACATCACAACAAGCTGCTGGGCATCAGCAGAGCTGCAGTAATCATTTGTGCGAGCTCCCTCGGACCATGTCAGTGAAAGCTATCTGAAAAACTCCTAAGCCAAATTGCATCATTTTACACTTGGTTTACCATGAAAATTTAAGATAAGTTCAATTATTTTGCACTTGCTGTGGAGTAGGAGTACATACAGGCAGTCACCGTGACCCAGCTGTTTCCCAGTTACTTGTTACAACACCGTATCCTGACCATACATTTAAAATATTTATCTAAAGCTAAAAGACCCCTTGCAGGATGACAACAAACTGCAGGTGGAATTTAGATGATAAGCCCTTGTTCTGGAACACAGAGGTGGTTAATCAAAAGGTATATAAATACAGAACAAAAAGCCTGTGTGGTAATCGAGTTATAAGGAAATATTGATGGACTGAGGATGTTTGTCACAAATATTACTTCAGCTGATGGACATTGATCTTCCAGGCTTCCTTCACAGCCAGGACAGAAACAAAACCTGAGCAACTTTCTCACTTCATATTGGCAACAGCTGAGCAAGATGAGCCTCCCAGCACAAAAGCCATCAGTCTGGCATATTCCACTTCTCATAAGATGCAATCCAGAGACAGATTTTTCTTTTCTATTCAGCTGTCCCAGGAACCAGAGCCTGAAGACAAAAGTCTACATTGGAGACACCAACTGTTTCCATCAGTGTTTCAGCAGAAAACTCAGTCCAGAGTTCATAGACTCCTGTCTTTCAGTGGGTCTTGCAGACTCTCCTCCTTGGCTCACTTATAAGACACACCACTTTCTAGAAAAGAATAAACTTACCTGAGCACTCTCAGTTGAAGTTTGTTTTCTGACAGCCAAGAGACTGTTTTTCTCCCCTCCCTATCCCCTCCCTATCCTGCTCCCCTCCCAACCCAACATTTGCTGTGGTACAGCTACATGTTACAAGGGAAAAACCCCAAAGAGTTCTAAAATAAATCATTTAAATTCATATTAAACAAGCATCCTTAGTGATGAGGCACTAGCAGCCTGATGCTGAAAAGGGCTTAAGTGTGACAAATAAGGCCTTAGGAAAGTCAAAGCCTTCTTTG
Source organism: Thinocorus orbignyianus (assembly GCA_013400375.1). NCBI lineage: Eukaryota > Metazoa > Chordata > Aves > Ciconiiformes > Thinocoridae > Thinocorus > Thinocorus orbignyianus. Next base: position 230,869 of record VXBW01009217.1, on the reverse strand, counting down.
GTAACTCAGATCTCATATGCTACATGAAACGTCATCTTGAGCCGGTCAGAGAGATAAAGCAGAAAGAACCCAACCGATATCAGTAAAAAAAGCCACTTCAAGGATTCATGTGGAAAAGAGCCTCTGATAATCCAAAGAAGGCTCTTTTGGTGACAGCATGTCTGACTACAGTCCCTCTCACTGCAGAGTTTTGGATCCTTTGAAGGACATTTCAGACAAATTATTCAAAACTTGCACAAATTCTTCCCCACTGCTCAGAGGGTAGTGTCCCTTCTTCTCACTCTGAAGTGCTGTCTGCAAGGAAGGTGGTGAAGGAGGAAGAAGTGGGAGCATGATTCTTCCAGGTCAGTGGGTCTCTTTATGAGGAGGCCCTATGGATGATGTTGACCACCTCCTTTTCCACACTTGGTGCTGTGGATGTACTCATCTAACTTCAGGCAACATGGTTTGGGATTGTAGCTGCCTGTAGAGGCCCCTGTGCCTTTTACCTCACCACCATAGAAAACAGTGCATGCTTGAATAACAACCTACCTAATATTGTCACATTATCCTAAGCACCCCACTACCTGGAGAACTTAGCCTGCTTGACCTGGAGAAGTTAATTCTGACATGCTACAGCAATTTCCACAGGAGAGGAAGAAGAGGGTTAGAAACACTGAAGTTGCTGTGAACTTCATGGCTTACTCCACTGATAGGGTCAGAGAGTTACAGGAAAAGCAACAAACACAGAAATAGAAAAAACAGTCCAGTTTTTCCCAAAGGTGTCACAACATAAGGTGAGGAGAAGCAATTTGCTGTTCTGCCTCTCCTTGCCAAGCCCACCAGGACAAACACAACCTCTCACGCACTGAAGGCCAAGAACACAGGCATGCATGCAACTTGCTTACATGATCCCTCTTCTGCTGCCTTGACCAAGCTGGATTTTTTCGTCTCCTTCAGGTTGGCATTGCTGTCCTGACTTGACAAGCTGAGAGATGAGTCATCCAGGCTGTTTCGCTCACCGTTGTAGCTCTAGTTGGAAGGCAGGGATGGAAAGGTAATAAGGCTGGATGGTCAAACGTTGTCACCTGTTCCCATGCACCTCCAAGAACAACCTGAGAAGAAATCCCTGTAGTTCCCCAGGTAGTTTTTATGCTCAATGTAGCTCAAATAAATGTGATGTGATTTACTACAGGCCATTCACTTCCTTCATTGGTAACCTTGACAGGCCATTTTGGGTGCGTGTTATAATAAAAGAAAATATAATGGAGCTAACAGACTTTAATGAGGTGTTGCAGCTTTTCTCTGCTACCTGTGTGAGCAGCAGCCACAGAAAATCCAGCCAGGTGGGACAGTAGCAGGTTTGCTTTTCAGGGCATGCACTGTGGTGTCAGACCAATTGACCTGGTAGAGGTCAAATGGTACAAGACGGGGAGAACTGCAAAGCTGAATGATCTGAAACATCAATTTATTTGAGGAGTTATTGGAGATGCATTCGGTGCCGTTGTCTTTAAAAAAAATAAAAATAAAAATAAATGTTATTATCTCTTCCTCACTACGAATTAATCTGAGCAAGGGGGTAAGTGTGTCCACAAGAATTCGTAGCATTGTCTGCTGGGATTTTAAGAGGCAGCATATGGCAGTTCTCATCCGTGGTGCAACTCTTCTCACATCCACTCTGCTGTATTCAGGATGAGTCTGGCCCAACTTCACTGACGATAATTTTAGAGGTGGCTGTCATTTAAAATGTCACTGCGTTTTGCGAAGTGGACTCCTTAAACACAATGGACTTATAATCAGCTCCTTTATTATTCCTCACTGCATAGAAGCAAGAGAGGTCTATTAATCTTGTTTGTTGATTTTAATTAGTGTATGTACCTTGAATTCCAATTAGCTATGTTAGCCTGATAAAGCAACAGAGAACATGCAAGTAGAAAGTGCATTTCTCTAAAAAACATCAGGTGCTTTGAGCAGTAGCAAAGAAACTAGATTTTTTTTTCTTCTTGGCATTGGTGGAAGAAGTTGCTGTAAAGATAAACCCGCCCAGCCCACTGAGGATGAAGTCAAATGACCCAATGTTTTGGCTTGAGGGCTTTGAATAGTGAGACCAGTAACCAACCTACACTGTGGGCACAACAGGGAAATAGACTCTGCTGTGCATCAGCAAGGTGTTTGGACCTCCACTGAAGAGTTCCACTTAGACTCTTAGATTTTCCTGCCTAAATTGCAAATTAGAGAGCTAGTGATGCTGAGCTGAGAGTGGCCATACTTTCAGCGTAGGCCTGAAAATCACAAAATAATTTTGGACAAGTGAAAAAGCGTGAGATCCTAATGATGTGTCTGAGGCTTCAAGCAGATATTCAACCATTTTATATTAGCAGCAGCCAGTTGGGATCCCAGCTCTGAGCCATAACCGTACCTGTTCATACAGTGTACGCTCTATCTTTTTGTCCTCTTTCTTTTTGGAGAGCCAGCGCTCACACAGGAAAACAAACGACTCCTCTGTGGTCTCGTCCAGGATCTCTACTTTTTCCAGGAACCAGTCAGGGCTGATCATGCTATTGTCGTGACGAATCTTGATCTTGTACAAAATGCCAAGGTCCACGGCCTGTATAGTAAACGTGTCCTCCTGCAGAGTGTTCAATAGCAGTCGCTTCTGTTAACGAGCTCTCAACAGACCATCTACCGGGCAAAAGCAAACGGAGACTACAGAGCACAATATGTGTTTAAATTTCATGTCACACAATGGTGTTCGTTTCAAAGCTTCGCAGCAGTCTATAGGGGCATCGCTGCACTCTGAAACTGTTCTGCAGGGAAGTGATTCTCCCCTCATTCTACCATGAGGGGAGCTGCCCAATATGTCACTCTTACAACCAACTAGCATATTCAATTTCTGGAATTTTACCTCCATGTTTTTTAAGTTTAAGTAAGATTTCTCTTACTAATTGTGCTGGTTTTGGCCCCGGGTAGAATTAATTTTCTTCATGGTAGCTGGTATGGGGCAAGTTTTGGATTCGTGTTGGAAATAGTGCACATAATACAGGGATGTTTTAGCTATTGCTGAGTGGTGCTCACATGGTGTCAAGACCTTTCCTGCTCCTGATCCCAGCGAGTGGGCTGGGGGTGCACAAGGAGCTGAGATGGGACACAGCAGACCCCAACTGACCAAAGGGATACTCCATACCACATGATGCCATGCTCAATACGTAAAGCTGGGGAAGAGAAATGAAAGGGGGGAATGTCCAGAGCGATGGTATTTTGTCTTCCCAAGTAACCATTACATGTGATGGAGTCCTCCTTTCCTGGAGATGGTTGAACACCTGCCTGATGATGGGAAGCTGGGAATGAATTCCTTGTTTTGCTTTGCTTGCATACATGGTTTTTGCTACATTTACTAAACTGTCTTTATCTCAACCCATACGTTTTCTCACTTTTACTCTTCTGGTGCTCGCCCCCATCCCAACCAGAGGGGAGTGAGTGAACAGCTGTGCAGGTCTTAGTTGGTGGCTGGGGGTCAAGTTAGATCATCATATTATTTATTTGTCAGATTAATCCAGTTAGATTTGTATGGACAAACCCCAATTAAAAAAAATAAAAATCTTTGTCATCATTACATTCAAGCATCCTCGTATGAGGCTGTGAATATGATTCATGGACTGACCACAGAGTACCACTTTTGGAGTTACATTTTCAAATACAGTCCCAGTTTAGGTCCCGTGACTTGGAACCTTATCACGCTCTGCAGTGAATTACAATATATACTACATAGGTGTGAATCAGTTGCACAGAGGCTTTGGGAAAGAGACCTCAGTTTTTGTGCCCTCTCAAATCCACGGCTAACAATTCAAGCCAGTTTATCTGGACCAAGCTCATAACTCATCTGTCAGTGGCTTCACAGAAACATCTGCCCATTTTCTGCAGTGCCTGTTAGTTGTAATACCCAGCTGACAATCCATACAAAGCATTCTAAGGGGTAATGAACATGGTAAATGGAATCAATCAATTCATCCCTCGAAGGAAAACTCAGCCTGTAAAGACAGTCATGGACATGCTAGGTTAAAGACTGTGAAATGGACAGTGTTATTAACCCGTTGCATTTGTACCTGTCCCCTTTCAAACTTGTTGAAGTTTGTTTCAGATTTGCTGAGTTTTCTCTCTCCTGTGTCCCCCAGGTCTCCGTAGATATTTAGAAAAACGTTAGCATCTGTGCCAGCACCGTAGATATCCCCAGTGAACACGCTGATCTTGTATGTGTGAACTGCAGAAAGAAATGGAGATGTGATTTCTGGTCAGGTGAATTATCAAGGTCTATCTTTGATACTGAATTTACCAAAGAAAATAGTCCCCAAACTTTCTGCTCGTCACTCAGTTCTCGTAGGTTAGAAATCCCATATGCTTTATCCTTTCAGGCTCCTGGTAATGATCCAAAGACTGGAGAATCACTGAGCTGAAATTTGCTGACTTTCCTTTTCTCCATCTAATCAATGCCTGCATATTGCTTTGATCACACAGCTCACAGTTAAAAATGCAAAGAGTCATTACGGTGATTACTGTATGCGAAGTCGATAGAAGTGAGGGAACTCTGCACCTTTTCACTCCGAGGCTCAAGGGACCTACCTCTGAGAACACGTGATCCAGTGCTGTGAATTCTTAACACTCCATCTTCCATAAACAAACTCCAGGGATTCAGACATGCAATTGCTACCAGAGTTAATGGCATGTATCTCTATAAATTCCCCAAACAGAAAGAGAACAGGTTGCTGAGTCCTTTGGCTGAGACAGTATTTAATTAAGGAAGTGTTGGAGCTGCACTGTTTAGGTATCCTTTCTCTTTAGCTTGCTCCATGATGATCCAATAAAACCTCATCAAATCTTCAGTAATGTGCTTTACTAAACCTGTTAAATACTCTTGTTTTCATTTTGCTGCTCTTTTCCCAATTACACAGGGAAAACAAACAGTTACCAAAACCCATCCTCACCAGGAAAGCAATTAGGGACTATACATGCCTCTGATTACCCTGGTGGCATACAAGCCTTAGAGAATGCCTCCTTGCAAATCCCAGGGCAATGCAAATTAGAAAGAAGCACAAAGTCTTAGTTAGGATTCTTCTTTGCACGTTAGCAGCATCAAAGAAAATATCTACTTTATCTTTTTCTTCTATACCTAGCTTTCCCAGTAAACCAGGGCCTATTCTGCTTCATCATCCAGGAAAGATTTCCATTGATTTGTCTAAGAGATGGATCAAGATCATCACATGAGACCATTCATGTGAGTAGGGGCAATGCCAAACTTTTTGGTTTGCTTCTTCACATTACGTCCTAGAGAGTTACAGCTTTATATTTGAGAGGCAACCATTACACTATTAATGAAGAGACAAATACTTGCATGATGTCTAACTAGTCAATGCTTCCTTCTTTGATTTTTTCCCCTCTTTTTTGCCAGTTCTAGAGACCTCCAGGACTGAAATTCAGTCTACCATATAAATGATAATCCTCAGAACACCTGGAGCTGACTTCCCTTTGCTGTCATTTACACTGTGTCACTACCCAATATGTATGAGGACTCATAGAGATGCAGAAGATAAAACTCCTGTCCCAGATATTTTATATCTAAAGCAGAAGTTCCCAAACTCCGCCCCTAGCTCCCAGCCAAATGAAATCTTCAGTTATCCAAAAATCCTGTTCCGTAGAATGTAAAACTTGTTTTACATCTTTTCCTTTAGAAGGAAAAAATGAGTTACTCAGGTTAGCTAACTCATGGTAACTAATGTAAGGTAAAGCAGCAGAAGTTAGTAAGTTAATGAAAATGTCAAGCAGGCATCCAGCAGTCACGCCGCTGACTAATTGATATTAAAACTGCCTTTGCCTCTGCAGGAGAAGAATCTCCCATGAGATACCATGCAGTTCCTAACAGGAAGAAAGAGAACACCTCTCTCTTCTGAAGGTGCAGAGCGAAGGCTCCAGCCTTCCCTACAGCAAGGCACCTCTTCCATTGGAACGGAATGGAAAACACTCGCAACCCATATGAATTCCACTCTGAAAACGGTGTACTGTAAATGCAGATCAGACTCTGAGAGACAAGAAACAAGGAGACAAATTATTTTCCTCTGTTGAATCATCTTGTGGCCAGATGTAAAAATCAAGAATGAAAATGGAAATGGCAGCTGAATTCAGTTTGTTCTGCTCAGGATGCTGGAAGGTCCATGACTTCTCTCAGGGCAGATGGAGCTGTGGGTGGGAAAAAGGGGTCCTACAGGAAAAAGAGTTAGGAACAGCTGGATATACAAAGAAGTAAAAAAATTCAGTTCTTAGAAACATAGAATCATAGAATCGTTGGGGTTGGAAGAGATCTTTGAGATCACTGCATCCAATCATCAAGCCAACACTACCAAAAGGTCTACTAACCCATGTTCCTCAGCACCACATCTGCCCAGCTTTTAAATACCTCCAGGGATGGCAACTCCACCACTGTCCTGGGCAGCCTGTTCTAATGCTTGAAAGCCCTTGCAGCATAAAATTATTTCTTAATATCCAATCTGAACCTCCCCTGGCACAACTTGAGGCCATTTCCTCTTTTCCTCTCGTGTGTTCCTTGGGAGAAGAGACCAACCCTCACCTTTCTACACCCTCCTTTCAGGGGGTTGTAGAGAGCAAGGTCTCCCCTCAGCCTCTTTTATCTCCAGGTTCTTGTTCAGTTGCATCAGCTACCAGGAGGGCAAATACTGAATGTGAACACTTTACAAGATGGGCTCAGAGTAGTCTATCTGTCAAATCCATAACTTTCCAATTTTGAGACCAGGATGACGTGTGGGACAGTATCAAATGCTTTGCATAATCCAAGTACATGACATTCATTGCCTTGCCCTTATCTATCAAGGTTGTGGTAATATTGTAAAAGGCCGCCAGATTTATCAGGCATTATTTGTCCTTGGTGAAACCATGTTGACTGTCACCAATCACTGTCTTATTTTCCACATGCCTTAGCAGAGATTCCAGGAGGATCTGCTCCATAATCTTGCCAGGCACAGAGGTGAGACTGACTGGCCTGTAGTTCCCTGGGTCTTCAACTGAAGGTGAAGGAAGGTGAAGTTGGGCAAAAGAGTTAAGTTGTTTGCAGAGTGTGGAAGATGAGATGGAAGAATTTTGTTAGACAGAGGAGATGTGTAAGCCATGTCTGTGTGAAAGGGTGTCTGTGACTGTTTTATAAATGACCCATGTGAAAATAATGGCAGCATTGCACAAAAATGCTTCAGGTACAAGAGAGGCCAGAGAACATGAAGGAAAGTAAATGTGAACAGTTGTACCAGCATTGCATTTGCCTCAACGACACATCCAAATGTTTTGTTCCAAAAAATTAGATGAATAGGTCCCTACTTACTCCTAGGACTTTATTACCTTCTAATGGGTCTTCAACTTCTTCCTCTATCTGCTTGAGTGTGCCATCCTTCATGAGCTTTTCAGTAAAAATATCAGATGGTACCAGTTCTCTGATAATCTCGCCGTCATCTTCAGACTTTGCAAGCCATCTTTCACATGGAAATGTGATGGTTTCTGAGCCCTGAAGTAAACATGACAGAGATAATCACTTCAGAACAGCATGAACACATGTTAGCATTTCCTCTTTGAAAACGCTCTGACACGCAGGCGAGAATTTTCAGCTCATGTATGTATGCATGTGGACGTAGATGCAGAGCTGAAATAGTACACAGAAACCTATTTCCTCCAGAAAGAGGACATCTGAGGACTCTGAGAAGAAGCCCTGAATGTGCAGCAGATAACAGTATTCCTAATGTCTGTGTGAGACTGGTTGTGAAATCCAGCAGATCTCTGCCCTTCCCAGTTTTCAATCTTGCAAATGCTGAATCAGAGCTGCACCATTCATGCTGAAGCTGTGTTTTACCGAGAATCTGCAATCCCTCTTCAATCCTTACTCAGGCAGCACTCCCTTTGAAGTCAGTAGGGGTTTTTTTCTAAGTCAATACTGCAAGATTTTTGCCCTATAATTCTGTGAGTCAAGCTGGTTTCCAGGCAATTCCCATACGTACATTAAGAGGAGAAAAATAGCGATTTAATTTTTGATCTTTTTGTTTTGGCTTCACTTTGGTGGAAACAAATATGATTTCTATCATCAAACAAACAAAAACAATAGAACATGTGTTTTCCACTTGGTAAACAAAATCAATCCCAGACTACTCATTAAGAACAGACTCCTGTAAGGCCTCCAAGACGCTAAGAGGCAGGCGGCTTTCTGTGTGCTGGGCACCCCAGGCTATGTCTCCATAAAGAAAAGGACGTGAGCCATCATGCAACTTGCAAAGCCCACAAGGCTGAATAGAAAAAGAAGAAATAAGTTAGTTTTGATCTCAAAGTAAGTAAATAAATAGAGAAAAAATGGCCCTTTCTTTAATGACAACTTCATCGTTTCTTTCCTAAGTATCACAGGGGCTTTTTCTAGCACTGTCTGCCACCACTGTTATGAATAACATGTATATGAACACTGCCCACATTAATTACTCTTATGTAATTATTTATTAAAGCAACACGGTGCCCTTTCTTCACTACTTTTACTATTTAAATAGTAAAATATCAACACATAGTCAAAAAAGGGAATAGGTCTCACCGTGGCAATACTGACTGTAGTTACCACTGTGTCCTACTGCACTGCACCACCCTCAGCTGCCAGATCCTGCCCTCCTTGACACAATCACCAGGAAGGAACTGGTTGTGCACCTGAGAACACTCTGGTCTGTACTAACCCAGAACGAACAGGTCATCATCCCACTGCACAAAGGTCTCAGACAAGCTGTTCCACAGGAACCAAACCCCTCCAAGGGACTTGTGTGATCAAAGGTCTCGAGTATGCAGCAGCAAAACCATCCTTTGAACCCACGCAGCCCAAAGCTTCTGCTGTCAACAAAACACCGTTTCTCCTCCTCTCTGCTGCTCCCTGCAGTGCTGCTGCTTAACCCCAGGCTTTTGGTGTTTAGCTCTATAGAAGGTTTGGAGCATGACTTGTACAACATGGTGTCACAAAAACAGTGGCATCTTAGATCATAGAATCTTAGAATCGTAGAATGGTTTGAGTTAGAAGGTATCTTAAAGACCATTTGGGTCCAACCCCCCACCATGGACAGGGACACCTCCCACCACACCAGGTTGCCCAAAGCCCCATCCAGCCTGGCCCTGAACCCCTCCAGGGATAGGGCAGCCACAGCTTCTCTGGGCAGCCTGGGCCAGGGTCTCACCACCCTCACAGCAGAGAATTTCTTCCTAAGGTCTCATCTAAATCTCCCCTCTTTCAGTTTTCAGTCATTACCCCTCATTCTATAACTACATGCCCCTGTAAGAAGTCCCTCTGCAGATGATTTCAAGTGTTATTTGTGCGGTACAAGCAAAGCACAGCCACTTAATGACTGGCCACACGACTACTTCTGCCTCCTCACTGCTGACCACATAACCTGTATTATCTCACCACGCGCCGAGCTGAACAGTGCCCATCAACCCTACCTTCAGCGCGTGAAGAAAGGGCTCTCCAGAACAATGCTTCAGCGCTGAAACTCTCTCCTCCCAGCAGAGATCCCACTTCAATCACATCTCTCTCTGAAGCTTTTAACTGCTCCTAAACATTCATAATGTTGGCTGTACGTGCCATCGATATGAACACTGTTTATTTGGTAATAGGATGTCTAGGGACTTGAGTGCCGGCACAGTGGGGCATAATACGCAGCTACCGCAAGAGTTAATTGTGTCATTATTGTTAATCACCATGTCATTGCCACAGTTTTTATTGGAGTTTCCTTGTTAGTGATTGCATTAATATTTAAGTGACGTAAAGTGCGCTGTTTTATGTTACCCACGGTAAAAATCCTCTTGCAGCTCCAAAAGGAATCTGCCTCATTAGAGTCGGAGTCTGGCCCTGAGCTAGAAGCGGGGTACGATAGTGTGCTAAAAGTCAGTGCTTTGCCCTTCTCCAACTTGTAACAAATGAAATATAATTATCAGATATAATTGGCAAGCCTAGACAGAGCTTTATTGGCATGCAACAATCCTAGTTTCCTACCCAAGTGCTTTCAATTTAATCTGAAAAGTTACTGACCTCATTTTTCTTTTGCAGCATTACAGACACATCTAGACACATCTTAGCAGTCTAATCAGGTAGCACAGGTTTTAGAAGCGTTGGCAGCATATTGCTATCCTGTGGCAGGTCATAATATCCTGCGGCTGATCAGCAGCATCATGCAGTGCTCTGCTTTCTTCTTTTTTTCCCCCATGCCATAATCAAAAGATCGGCAGAATTGTAAATCTCCCCATTTTTAAGTTGTTCAGGGTTTTCTTCCCTTCCTTCACCTTCCCGGGTTTCTCCTTCAAAGCTGCTGTAACGACTAGAGAGCCACACAGCCCCGAGAACCTTCCTGGGCTAAGGGAAGAGCACCCAACATGGAGCTCTCAGGAGCTTCCCAGAGTAGCCCCGAAGTTAAGGGTAGGTGTAGAAAGCGGCAGCCCAGGAATCTCTTTTCCCTTGGTTTCCATACCTTTGACCATCCCCCTCTTTGTCTTCCCTAGCCTATGACTAATAACAAATCTCCCGAAAAAACTTCCCTTTGCTCATTAATCTCATGAAGCTGTAATAAGGCAAGGGTTTGTCAATACTCAGACAGAAAGTGGTCATGAGAAACTTGTGAAGAAGCTGGTACAGGAGGACACAGGCTTAAGCATGATGGGGGAGGTTCAAGGTTGTGGTGGTGTGTTCTTCCTGTTTTCCCTCATCTTTCGCCACCCTGGCTCCTGTTCAGACCTTGGCCATGGCAACATCTTTTGTGATAAGCTGTCCCTGGACTTTAGGGGATGGCTGGAAGCATAGCCAAAACACTGTCTGGAGTGGGGACCCAGATACTTTGTACTCCACCTGCGACAAAGGTGGATGTTCCAGTCAATTGCCTGTCAGAGAGTAAAATAACTTGTAAATATTGAAGGAGGAGACAATATGAGAAGTAGGTTCACCATGACTGAGCAAGTCATGTTTGCACCAATATCTGATATTAGAAGTCACTTCAAGAGGTGGCAGACCTGACCACTGAGGTGGAGATGAAAGCTGACATCCCTTCAGAATAGAGGGAGAAAGGACAAGACAGAGAAGAGAGCACATTTGTTTCCAAACACAGCTACTGCTCTGATTCTGAACAGGTCCTGAAGAGGTGACCTTCTGAACTTCCCTGCAGCCACACTCAGTCCTGTTCCTACAGCCAGGATCTGGAAGCAGAGCTGAGGAACAGTTTCTTATGTGGAGAAGACGAAGACAATTGATCTGGCTGCCCTGCCTTAATTGTACTGACATGAGTAACCAAAAGTCCTAGGACCTAATTTGATGGGTTTTATACAAGTGATTCAGGGACTTGCACTGAGAGGCATTTTTCTTGTATTAATTGTACTGGCTCCTTGCACTTATTCTTCAGAATGAAGGGACTGATGAAATCATGTCTTGCCTATGTTTAGCAACAATCCTTTTTATTGTAAAATGATACACCCACTTCCCACTTCCTTCCCTGTGATTGTTCAAAATGAAACCACACGTAAAAGTAAGAAGCTCTGGCCTCTCATATCACCCAAACCCACCATTATCTATGTTAGCCTTGGGCACTCTGGGATGTCCAGCAACAGCAGTGTAGTGCAGCGCAGGGACATCTGCTCAGCCCTGTAATTCTTTATCAGAATTGTTTACAAATTCTTGGAATGTCCCCTCTCAGTCCAGCAAGCAAATTACGACAACGTAGCCTCCAAATCCAAAAGGCAGATCAGTCCTTCACATGAAAGATAAGGAGTCATGAAGACCTCCAAAAGGCTAAGGAGAAATGTCGCTGCTTTGCTCCTGCCCACTGCCAGGAGGAAATAATGATATTCTAGTCAAAAGGTGCAATGAGAACAGCATTTTTTTAAAAAAGCAATGAGTCTTCTCATCAACATTTGAAGAATAAAACATGGTAATACATGTTTATTGTCCCCAGATCCCTAAGCTCTAGCCAGTTCATTACTGTGGATTGTTCTTTAGGGAGTCATTTTTCACTCTTAACCACGCTTCATATACAGAAGATGCGCTCTGGGAAATGGAAGTGGCTGCTGATGGAAACCTGTCACAGAGTGCTGGGATTCATGGCATACCTTTCCATTTGGCAGCAGCCTCCGAATCGTCACACGGTCTAGGTGCCACCCCGAGTTCAGCCCTCCACCCGTGTGTCCTATGCGAATCTTTTCAATAATGTCACCAACGTCTTCCAGCTACAGAAAGAAAAAAAAAAAAAAAAAGGAAAGAAAAAAAAAAGGGGAAAAAAAAGAAAAAGGGGAAAAAAAAATAAAGAAAAAAAATAAAGAAAAGATTATGGCATGAAAAACAGGTATTTTTTGAGACACTACCACTTCAGCTTAGTTCCTGTTTTTCCAGTCTGTATGAAGTCCCAGAGGGGCAAATATTGGAGTTGATGCCAATTACAACCTAACTTTCATTTTAGCTAAAGGGTTTCACCAAACTTCTGTTCCAAAAATGGAGAGAATCTTACTCTACACAAATTACCCACTGTGTGAGATAGATTTGGTTGCACAGCAGCAACCCTGCATCTCAGGCTTCTCTGTATGAGTGGCAATGAAAGTTATTTTTTAGAAATTGCAATGCTGCTGCGTCCTAAATTGTTCTTTTGATATCTCTTCCCCTCTTAAATGCTTAGGTGCACTCTTAGAACACTAGAAGAATGATTTGTATTTTGAAGTCAAAATACAATAATAACTGCCTGGCTTTTTATATTATTTCTCTCCTGATCCACCACAGAATCCCAATGCCATTCTGAGCAAGTCAATGGGATCACCATCGTATGAAGTGGCTACTAGCATGTAGGAGAAGCACACTGAGCTATCTGTCTGTCCATAGGGACTTGGAGTCTTTTTTTCTTGGAAACATGAGAAAACCAAGTATCTCAGTTTGCACTGCTGGAGACTACTCCCTTCGTCTCTTCACAGCTGACAGGATTGCCTCACACTGAAGCAAAGACATCCTCAATTTCAGAAGACTCCTCCACTCAGGAAGACTGACTGCACTATTCACAGAGTTCACACTCCGAACAAATGAGGTTTGACTTCCCCAGCCCTGCCCTGACTTTAGACAGCATAAGTATCATTGCAAAATAATTAAAACGATCCAAACTCATTTCTAAAACTTGTCCATGCACACAAGTATGCTCTAGGGGAAAATTATTTTCTCCTCTTTTGTCCTGTCCAAATACTCATCTTTCAATGAGTCTTTTAATCAATACATAGCAATAAAGTGTCGCTGAACCAGTAAAGATCCGTGTTAAAGAAAAATTGGTCTTTACCCTGCTGTGGACATCTCCAGCAAATCATCACTTGGGGACATAGCTGAGACCAGTCTCTGATCCTTTTTGCCTCTTTTGTTGAACAGAAAATGGTAGGGGCAGGTAAAAACTCTAAAACAAATGGGTAATTCTCAGTTGCTGTTTTTAAGGTCTGTTGAACTCCAAATGAAGTTTGAGGACAGGTTAATATGATGTTGTAAATCTGGAGAACAAATTGCATTTTCACTCACTTCCTCTAGGGAAAGCAGTCATGTTTCAGACTCCACCAAACCTAAAATAGGTCTTATGGAATAGAGAAATAACAATAACACTCAGTTTAAGATTTATACTTATGGATTAATGCAACCTCTGTTATGAAAAACTGTGTGGAAACTCCACCAAAATAAATCTTATTCTTTGTTTTCAAGGAGTCATGCTAAGGATTTATTTTATGATTTATGCCATATAACAATAATGTGGGCCAGGGAGCATTTTTAACTTGTTAAAAAGTTTGGTTTTAAGATTTGACTTCAATTATTTTACAAAAACAAGCCAAAATCAAAATGCAGAGAGGTTCTGCGGTCCTCTGCAAAGTCAGCGTTACTATTGCATCCAGGGAGGGAAGCTGAGGACATGAAGCAGTACCAAAAGGTACTGCCCATATATTTTTGGCTCTCAAAATTCTCAGCAACAGGAATATATTATGAATAGCAATTGCTGAATACTGCAGATGTAAATGAGCTCTCTCACTGATGTGCAGTGGCTTACTGTTTGCATACAGTTGTGCAAACGCTTCAGTAGATACTTGATAAGATCTTTCAAAAAGCCTCAGGTATTCAAAAAATCACGGAGTCTTCAGCAAAGTAATGGCCTCTGTCTGAAGATACAGAGAAAGAGATCATGATGCTTAGGTTGCCATAGAGTTAAAATAAATGAACACATTCTACTCCAAATGAAGTGCCACTGAAGTAGTGAGCACCACAGATCAGCCTCTTCAACATGATCTGCTGAAATAGGAACACGAAATGATGCAAAGGGACCTTAAACACAAGGCAACCAGCTTCAGCAATACTGCAAGCCTTCGGTTCCTGTTACCTTTCAAAGCACTGCAAACCGCAAGAGAAAGCAAATATGCAAGCAAATAAGAATGATAAGGAGCAGTACAAACGTTAGGTCCAGCATGCATGAAGACTGATAACCTCTCTTTACCAAGTATGGCCTAGGAAATGGAAGATGTAAAGATCTTCCACAGTGGCTCTCAACTTTATCTGGAAGGGAATGGCTCCATATCCACATATTGTTATGTCTCGGCTCCATGATAGAACTGCACCAGCCTTCACAAGGCTTAACGTGGGCCACAGGGACATTGCTTGTTGATACTCTGAGTTACCACTAAATAGAGGTCAGTGAGAAAAGATTTGATCTAGCACACAGTAAGGCTGTTGTAAAACCCAGAACAGAGTTTTGAGTCCACACTTTTTGAGTAAAAGAGCTGAATAGCTTTCCCTAAAAGAGGAAAAGTTCCCACTTCACTCCATTTTCTCTTCTTAATCCCTTTAAGGCAACCTAAGATGACAGCGAGCATCTTTGATCTTACCTCCACAATGAACTGATTCACCGAGTTCCTTTCAAAATACATCCTTTGCTCTCTCTTGTTGAGGCACAGGGATTTCTGCTGAGTGCAAATCCCATCGCTTCCATAGAGAACAATGAAGACATCTGCATCCGTGCCAGCTCCAAAGATATCGCTGGTGTAGACTGTGATCTCGTAAGGAACAACTGATCCAGGAAATGGCAGAAAATTAAAAACAACCCCACAAAAGTTAGTTAGCAGCATTAGTAACTAATGTTCCTAAGAAAAATTCAGTGAAGCATAATCTGGCTTAGGAAACTCAACAATTAAAAATCCCACACTTGTGGTTATTTAGTTATCAGCCTGGTCCATACTATGAAATCCAGAGGAATTTCCTTTAACCCTACCAGGCCAACTGACCTTGATGCATGTTCATTCACTGAGATTTTGCGGGTTAATCACAGGATCAGAAAGCATTCAATGTATTTATACCTGCCATTTAAAGTTATTGAAACAAGATTTACTTCAACAGCTCATGTCTTAAAAGAAAACAGGAATTCACAATTTTTTGAGCAACTAGGCAGATGGATGACATTAAACCAACTGGAGGTAGTATGTAAATATTCAAGATAGCCTAATTGATTAAAAAGTCTCCTATTATTTTCTTTACTAAACAAGTGACGAAAAACAACTGTAAGGAAAAGAAATAAGCCCCTCTTTTGTCTACTCTAATTGTCTCTTAGCATGATCTTCTTCGTAACACCAAGGTAAACATGATTACTACCAGATCAATGGTGAATGCAGAACAGCAAGGATCTCACCCCTAAATACTACCTTATTCTATTCCCTTTGTTTGTCCAGAATGTCCCATGACCCCCAAAATCTGATGCCTCCTTTTGTTCTCTTGTATCTTCACATCTTCTCTGTCCTGTGTTCTACTGGAGGACAACTCAAGGTTGCTCAGGAGTAGGACTGATCCAGGAATAAGACTGGGGTTCTGTTCCTGACTCTGTTACAATTTTGCTGAATATCGTCAGTTTCCAAGGTGAGGTGGCATTTTTGACTCACAGAATAAGAAACCTGTGTTCAGATGCCTGCACATCAAATAGGTGTGCACGTCTTCAGTTGTTACCACTGCAGTCAATGCAGCTTGAAGAAAGAGAAAGACAAGTGAATGCAGGCCTCTTCCTCGGGGTGAGCTGAATCATTCTCCAAATCCACTCTCTGTGAATGGTTGAGTATTTATCAATGAACATGGAATCATGGAATTACAGAATCAAGGCCAGGCTGGATGGGGCTTTGAGCAACCTGGTCTGGTGGGAGGTGTCCCTGCCCATAGCAGGGTGGTTGGAGCTGGATGATCTTTAAGGTCCCTTCCAGCCCAAAACATTCTCTCAGTCTATGATAATGGGAATTCAGACACGCCACTGTCATGAGGAAATTTAGACTTAGGTGGGGCCATCTGGCAAACTGAATCCTTTTCCTATCTCCTTTACGAAAGCTGTAGATGAAAATTACCAGGTAAGGCTTGGGCCTGATTAGCTGGCGGGACGTCTCCTGCTGCAAGCAGACACAGTTCCTGTGGTCCACATCGCTACCCATAAGCACAGCCTTTGGCACCCAGCATTGTCACCAGGATCCACTCCTGGCCACCCCTCTCCCATACACCATCCACCCAGCTTCCACCATTTCCCATCCCTCGCCTCAGTCTTCTCAGCCACTTGTCATTTGCATCCTCCTACACTTCAGTCATCTTTGCTATTTACACTACAGCACTTTGTGCTTTATTTCAGATTTGGCATCTCTGCTAGGGGAGAGAGAAGGTTTCTGGCAGCATGTCTGCAGTAACTCTGATTATGTGTATCGGAGACTAATCATTCATTAGAAACCCAGGCTCTCTGGATACGGTTCTCAGGAGAACAGAGACGAAGAAGTTTTCCCCTCCAGAGAGTCAGCCTGGAGGTACTTAAAATTCTTTCTGCCCAACCCAGTGAAATCTGCTCTGCTGTGTTCTGCGAGTCAACTGGAATAGTTTCTCCAGTATATAAGAGAGGAAAAGGAAAAAAAAATCCTGGAGACCAAAAATCGCACACTATGCATTATGAATTAAAAATTATCTTCTCTGCTGAGGTCCACGGCATTTGCTCTTGTTGCTTGAATATTAACGTCAGCTTAGGACTGAATCAGCAAAGCAGCACCATAACAAGGTCACCAGCAGCCCAACTTTCAGCTGTCAGACCCCCATTTCATGTACAGGGCCCTTTTAAAGCTCTTTCCCCACAGGGGTGACTTTAATTGGGCCACCGATGACATGGTGTCGTTTGCTCCGCCTGAAACAATTCTGGCATGAGCCACCATAAAACAATCACACCCTTTTAGCTACCTCTGGCAAACTGAAACCCCCAGGTTAGCAGAGAGGAATCCAGAATGCAGTAAACAGCATGGTGGGAATGGTTTAAAAAGGTGAAACTGCCTATACTGACACCGGGCCTGGTGCAACCTTCTTGCCAGGGAGGTCTGACTATTTTCTAAGGCTGCTGACAAAAATCAGGTTTACACCAACTATGTACTCAAACATTCCAGAAACTCTTACATCATCCTAATACACGGGGATATTAATAAATTTTATAGTCACCATCTGCATCAAAACATATATGGACTGGGAAAAACATGGAAAAGACTGAGGAGAAGCATGCACAAGGTCTCTGGGTTATAGTCACTCCTGTGAATGTATTCACTATATCTATCTGCCAACTTATTTTTTCTGACACAGACTATTATGTCTTCCATTTGACTGACAAATGTGAGAAAGGGAGCAAAGAGTATCCATTCTTCTGCTCTGGATGGTTTAGGTAAAGAACAAAAGATATAAGAGAGAAAAATAGCATGGTCAAAACATGGGGGAGGCACAAAGAGATGACCTTGGTGGATCCTCAAAGGAGAAAGATGATTTTGGCTTATAGACTGCAGAACAGGAGGATTGGGACCTTGGAGAGTTGACCAGCCGCTTTGAAGGAGACCTTCATCATGAACCACAGTGTTTACAGCAAAAAAAGAAGGAGCCAAAGCAGGCAATGGTCTTCTGTGTGGTTATTCTCACAAGAGTTTATGAAGAAGAAAACTGAGGCAGAATAAGAAAGACTGGGCTGCTCTAATTTTTGATGTCTAAATAAGGAACTGTAGGAGGTAAGGCTTTTGATCCCATCAACATATACAATGAAGGATGCAATGAGTTTTGCTGTGACCAACTTATCACTTGTTCAGAGTGATCTAGGAAGCACTTGGCAGAGCACGGAGTGGAAATCAACTCTCAGGTTCCAGACCCTGTCCCTGATCACTGTGCTATCCAATACAAAAAGGGGAAAAAAGCAATCTTGATAGTCTCCTGAAGGTGGGCCAGGAAATATTTGTTGACAACCTGTAATGAAGCCAATCAGTGAGGGACAAGTCACATAACATCCCAGGCTGTGAGTCCCCTACACACAGTCAAGGATGCACACGAGAAAAAGCAAAAGAGGGGGCTACAAAATAAGCAAAATAATGTTCCCTGTCATCTCTTTCAAGAAATTCATGTTATCTGACTCTCGATCTTCCAGAGGCAGGAAAAGAAGTTGCCTGAATAAGAGTGAGGTACAGACTTTAAAATTATAAGCTCAGTACTCAACAGGAGCTCCCAGAAGACACTGGGTTTACCCCAAGCATTTATTTAGAGGGTGTGAGGCGAAGAGTAAGAAAAAATTGGAGAACACTAAAAGCAGCAGATTGGTGCAACACTAGCAGAAGAGCACCACGCTGAAGAAACTCTGGAAGAGGGTCTTTCAGCAAGAGAGGGGTGTGCAGTGCCAAAGGCAATGGGGGAACCAAGGTTTGGAAGCAAAACCAAAGCATCTGCTTTGACAACAGAAATAGCTGTCCTAGAATGGAGCGCGATCAAAGGGAAACTGGAGACAAGGAAGACAGCCTGGAATGGGCCAAGGACTTGGAGATGACAGGCCAGAGGCAGCAAAAGGACAATCATACACAGCTACATTGCCTCTAGTGACTCTTTGATTTGGCAAATTCAGGAAACATTAGTCTAGAGCACACAGAAGAACCTTCTTGCAGTAATTGGAATAGCTGGCCTGTGATTGTTTATAAATTTTCCAAAGCCAGTTCAAGGGAGAGGCCAAGCCTATGAAGCTGCATGAGCTAGAGAGATTTTATCTTCTGCAATGATGGGTGTATCAAGGCAAAGCAACATTCTGCTCACATGGGATATACTCTGTTGTCTGCAGTTCTGCAGGGAAGATAATTCTCTCAATGGCTCCATCGTCCTCCGATTTATCCAGCCAGCGGCCACAAGGGAACTTGAGGCACTGTCCCAGGGATGGGGCATCAATCTCCACCCATTCCAGAAACCATCCATTTGAATTACCTGTGTTTGGAGAGATAACAGTGAATAACCCACAAAGCCTTTACAGACAACAGCAGATGAATCATTGCATTCCAGACCCCTGAGAAATAAATCATCTTCTCTTTTGCCAATGGAAAAAGAGAGCAGATACCGTAAAGATGATTGCAAGTGATTGTCCAGATTTGAGCTAGTGTGCTTTACATTTATATATGCCTCAGGTTAAAGATGTGCATGTGGAAGTGCTAATTACTCCATTACTTGGATAAATTAGCCTTTGGAATAACACAGAGGAGTTATCAACAGCCATGTCTCTTGGTGCCCCATAGGGAAGGAGTCCATGTGTCCTTCCACTGCTTCCCTTGTTTGTAGCAGAGACACAGCCATGTCTAAAAAGCAGCCAAGACTTGATGATCTAAACAACAAAAATACTGACAGAGAAATGGGACAAGTCAATAGGTCCCATGTGTGACAAGAAAAAAATACAAGGGTTGGTGATGTTTGAGAAATCTCTCCAAAAGAGTGGCTGCAGAACCAAACTCTCCTACAGAGAGAGAGGTTGCAAAGCTACATGCAGGTTGCCACCACTGTGCTGTTATTGCCACAACCATGGGAAAGGTATTAGCAGCAAAGACAGCAGCAGCAGCAGCAACAGCCAAAGTGACAGCAAGGATCTTTCACCAAAAGGTAAATTACATTTGGGGTCTTGGCAGCAGGTTATTTTATACAGCAACATGCCTAATGCTCTAGAAATACTACATTACAAACAAGATCATCTTACCTTTGTTGTCATGGCCTATCTTAATTTTTTTCAGGTCTCCAATGTCCACAGACTCCACTGTAAACTCATCTACCTTCCCACGCTCAAATTTGTTCTTGTTAATCTTTGAGGCCTTTAGACTGACTATCCCTGTTGTGGCAATGCAAAAGGACATTGTTCAGCATGTGAAACAAATCTTCTGGGAATATCAACAGTGGAACAGGGGAAGTGGCTAAAATGGAAAAAAAGGCTTTTCATCTCAAGAGCTGATCTTTGTCCCTTCCTCCCCCTGCACCCAAACCTGTATCAACACCCAAAATACACAGAATTACTTTCTTGAGTGATCCTTGGGCCACGCCACAGGGACGGTGCTGTTGTGCTGTGTTCACAGCTGAAGGAATTGGTCCTACCCATCCCTTCCCTGTCACTCTCACAGGCATCCAAGTCATGGCACACACAGCTTGGCTGCTTCCAAGTGGATTTGCTCATCAGCTGATTAAATACTCCTGGGCCACTCAAAGAGGCAGAGGAGATCTGGGTTTCAGGAGCATGCTGATTCATTGCTGAGGGAAGCAAATCATTCACCGCATTCACTACCCGCTAATGTAGTCCCAGTCAACTGTGCTGTTTCTATAATTGAAATTAAAGCCTTTGGATCAGCAGCTGCTGCAAATCAGGATCATAAAGTTCAGCAGTGATTTACAGCAGCTGGTGGAGTGCTCCCAGCTATCATGATGTGTGCGGAGACAGGGAGAAAGTGAAGTTGTACTGAAAAGGAGTGAGGAATGGGTATCAGGGAAACAAAAGGAAACTGTGACCTCTCTTTTCAGATGTCCAGCAGTGAGGTGCTATCCTGTTCCATCACATGAAGCCATACCTGTGTCGTCTTTACTTCCATAGAGAGTGATGAAGACATTGGCATCTGTCCCAGCGTTCTTCTTGTCCCCAGTTTTCACTTTCACAGTGTATGTCGTTGATTTAGCTGTCAGATAAAATGTTTTAATTTAAGAGCGTAAAGTCTGAGCAGGAATTAACCCTACTTTTCATTGCATATGTGTGTTTGGTTTGGATTTTATTTTGACCGATTACAGCATTGGTGTAATCACTAATTCCTGCTGCATGCTGTGGTAGCTCCTGGGGTGAGCTGGGCTATCTGGTTGCAGAGTCTTCTACTGCTCCAGCCATTCAGTACATTCTCTGCATATCTAGAGATAAGAAATGCACTCAAGCCTTCCCATTTGCTTCCTGGGAATCTGTAAAGCTCTTCAAATCTGCTTCTGTCTATAATGATATTTCATTTTAAAAACCCCCACAGCACTCCCTCCCCCCTTTCATTCTAATAGCACTAAATAACATATGTGCAGATAACACATACCAGAAAGTATGTGCTCGTTGACATATACTGTTCATATTAATGAGCATACCCTTCACAACAGCGTCATTAGGGAGGTTTCTATCGCACCACCACCCAGCAAGAGCAGTAAACTCATAAAAATTGTGGAAAAGTCTAAGGCAGTCCTCACTGCGCTGCAAAATCCTAGTCAAGATTCCCAAACCAGCACCTTCCTTCCATAGTTAGACACGTGTTTCCAAGATGCTGCTCAGCCAGAAGGTCCTCCCAAACCAAAGGGCTATCCAGGCTGTGGAAAATTGTTGGCTATCCAATTTGTGGAAATTATTCAGGTATCCAAAAGCATTTGAGGTGGGGGTTAAGACCTTTCATTGGTAGTGAAACCAATGCTGAGCACTCAGCACCTTTCAGCATCAGACCTAAGACTCTGTCATTGCTCTCTGGTTACTACACAAAATTATCTACAAGGCAAAGTTATTTCGGAGGAAAAAGGACACGGGCAGCATGATGGAAAGTGTGATAAATTTGTGTGCTCTCTGCTTGGTTTCACATTTGAAATGTTCGACCACTCCAGCCCATGATGTGAAATGGCTGGATTTGTGCCTTAGACACTAGCAACGAATGTGCATCTCCATCAACAGATGATGACAGAACATGTTATCCATCTTCCCAGCTTTCTCACTTTGGGTCCAATCATGCAAGATGATTAAACCACCTAAAAATGAGGAGTGTCCACTCCTCGCTGGCTGCAATGCACTTCACACTTCATTCACACCTGAAAACTTCATGGTTTGGGCAGAATTCCAGCCTGGTGAAGGCTAACTACTAATGGCCTCAGCAATTCTGTAACTTGGTTCCTTTTCAACCCCACACTGGAAGAAATACAAGGCTAACATAAACCTTTCTGTTCCAGGCCCAGCGTTGCAAGAGACTGGCCATCATTTTCCGAATCTTTCTTTACAAATGCTTCATCCACTGGGACCAGCTCCCTGACAATCTGACCGTCATCTTCCTCAACTGCTAACCACCGCTGGCATGGAAAATAATACCTATAAGAATGACAGCAGCACCCAGCGCTTACACAGGACTTCACAGGCTTTAATAACATAAACAAGCATAGTTCAGAGGCTTCTTAAAAAAAAAACAAAAAACAAAAAACCAAGAAGAAGATTACCCAAAACTGAATAATACTTCTGTTTTCATCCTTGAACTCTGGTATTGTTTGTTGGAACTAAATTCATAGGTAGGTGAGTGAGCACTTAGTGAAAAGTGCTATTTCCAAGATGTCATCCCCACACGACTGATTGCTTTTAGCTTTCACTCCCAGAAAAAGTTAAATAACTCAGGGGAACCTCCAGAGTAACGGGCTTTTTATAGTTATGAAGACTGGACCTACCTTGGGGTCCTTATGAGCAGTCCCACCCACCCGAGCATTGTGCAACTTTCAAAGCATGTGACTTCAGGCACCTTCCAGCTCAAAGGCAAGCCTGTATTTCAGGTTTCTAACAGCCTAGGCTTTGCTCATCCAGCTGTCTGTGAAAATCACAGGAGTCTGCTTAGATCGGGACTTCCTTTTGGCCCAGATCTTTGCATTAGGTGCAAAAGGCAAAGGAAATGTGAAGTCAGGGGCTTCCAGAGTGGAGCCTTGCAAGGAAACGTGTTACGTGCAGGCTCTGCATGGAGACCTCTTCAGGAGGGAGAGTCCCTCTCTGGCAGAACAGAGAAAAGCTGAGATTTCTTTCCAAACACCCCTGGTTCCCAAACTGCAGAGGTGCTGGGACACCAAACTCCTCCACAGAGGTACCTCAGAATGGCCCCACTCTCAGCACAATAGCTCAATCATCACAAGCCTCCCACAAGATGCCTGTGAATCGGTGAGGAACTACGATGATGCCCTTCTGCATCTCCTCTCCCTTCCTGCGGATCTGCAGGCTCTCGAGAACGTGTCCCCTTTTCTGACCATGTGGAAAGGGTGCGACGGGCTGCTCACGTGGTGCTCTCCTTGAGGTCAACAATCTCTACCCTCTCCAGGAACCAGCTCGGGCTAGCACCAGAGTTATCGTGGCGGATCCGCAGCTTCTTCAGCTCACCCAGGTCAATGGCTTTGATGGTGAACACATCCACCTGCACATGAGGCAAGAGGCAAATGACTGTGTTTCCAACAAAGGGAAAAAGGCAGGCAGTAAACGGCCAAGGCTAATCTTTTTTTCCCATTAAAACAAAAGGTGTTTGTAAGTCCCCCTTCTATTCTTTGGGTGGATGTACTAAAATAATGACAGGTGTGAGGTCTCCAATTAACACTCATGCTTGGCGCCTACAAGGCAGTAACAGACAGAGAGCTCCACAACCCTTCACTCCTTTCCTTACCTCATCCTCATTTCAGCTTCCTCTAGGTTTAACTCATATCTCCTACGTCTCAGTCCTTTCAGGCTTAGCATCTTCCCCCAGACTGAATCTGGAACTAGATGCAAACATATTGATTCCACAGAAACTCTCCTGTGCACCTCCATGTGCTTTATTTCAAACCACAGAATTTTTTTCCTGTTGTCATTTGCTACAGCCAGGAGGTTCATTTATTAGCTGTATTAGCATGACAGGACGGACCTTGTTATCATACTACTTTAAACATCTTAATGTGAATAACCTGTTGGGAGACTTTGGGTTACTACTCCCAAGAGCAGAGACTGTTACATTTGCAGCTTGGAGCTCTTCCCACTGAACGAAAGACCGCGTGCAGGTTGTAGCTTCATGGATGCCAAGCTCATAAATCACAGCTAACAGCTTATTTAAGAACTTGAGGTTCTTTTTTTTTTTTTAATTGTAATTTTTCCACAACTGCTTATTGTTTCCCTAATTTATTTTTTTTTATTATTCAAAATTTCTCCTTGAACAATTCCTGGTTGTAATAATAGCTTGTTAATTGTTCATACACGTTTTTATGGCAAATATTCAGTCTACTTGACTGAATATCTCTAAAAGAGATGCTGTTTAATTGGATTGGATTATAATGTAATTATAGCACACTGTGTAATATTGCCTTTATTCCCTCCCTGGCTCAGTAGAACATTTAGAATTGTATTTGCAATCTAAACGCTGACATACTTGAGCTGCCTCACAAAAAATCTCCAATATTAATTTAAAGTTTGTGCTTTTCAAGTATTCCTGGCAGGAAACGTTATTACCAGAATGCTTACAGGAAGCAGATGCAAGAGGTGTCTCCAGTGTAGAACTGGCGTTCAGCTTATTGTTCAAATCAATTTCCCCTGGAAAATATTTTGAGGCATTTTCCTTCAAATAATATATTTAAGAAATAAAACACACTTGAGCTTTAAGCTGAAAAAAGGCAGCTGAGCCTTGCAGAGAAGACTGTAATGAATGGCTGGCGTGATAACTGTGAGAGCTCTGGAGCCTTCTGCTCACGTGAGTGAGACGAGTTCTTGCATTACCTGGCCCTTTTCAAACTTGTTGAAGTTATTCGACCTTCTCAGCTGGCGCTCACCCGTGTCTCCTCTTTCTACTCCATAGATGCTCAAGAAGACATTAGCGTCCGTCCCAGCCCCCCACACAGTCCCAGTGAGAACACGGACTTCGTATGTATTCTCTGCAAGTAGAATTGCAAAGGCAGATCAGGAGGACCCCAGAAATAGCCACGCGTCATCTGATCTATGGCTCACCGTGGAATCAAGTAGCCCCAAAATACCAGCACAGTTGGCTTTAAGAAAGATCTTGTCTGGAGTTCGTTCACATCCACCTAAAAACATAAGCAGCTCCATTTTTCTCCAGACCTTCTCATTAACCGTATCTGTAGTTACAGCTTGCTAAACTCTCAGCCAGGGTGGTAGCCTGTGGGACTTGTGACCCAAGTGCCCTAGGCAAGCCTTAGAGAATCCTACAGAAGTCCTTTAGAATACTCCCAGTTCAGGCTGTCTCCTCCATCCTCTGACTAATTTTAACCACTGTCCTCTTCCTCCCTAGAACTGATCAACCAAACCACAGTGTAAGCTACACTTCAGTCCTGAGGCAATGGGATGGCTGGGGGGCTGTGAATGGTCCCACAAAGCACCATAGTATGGTTATCATTGTTCATGCAACTGCTGTATACATACACATACACACATTCCATCTGATACTTACCTTCCAGGGAAGATTCTCCTTCAGCCACTAGCTCCACCACAATCTCCTTATCTCCTTCATCTCTAGCCAACCAGCGGTGTGCCACAAATGTATAAATATCCATTCCTTCATCCCCCTTGGTTTCCTCTTCTTCGTCCTCATCAGATTTCTTCTTTTTCTTCTTTTTCTTTTTATCAGAATCCTTTGCCTTTGAGGCAAGTCGCTTCAGTGTGACACTTTCCAGGAACCNNNCCAGCCATCCCCAATGCCTGTCCCATCATGGCCTATCCGAATCTTATAAATCTTGCCAACATCCGCAGCCTCTCTCTGCCACCAAGGGAAAGTCAGGATCCAGGAGAATATAAGGCATCTTAACTTCATAAAGTACATTCTTAAAAATGAGGAGCATCACCTCTATCACCCAAAACCATCTAAACAAGCTTAAGATCAATTTTTAATGCAGATTTACCTTCATTTTCCCCCTCCTATTTTATTCTTTCATAATTCCCATCACCAAATCTCATCTGAACAGACTGACCTAAAAGACATTCAGAATAACCATGGATAGGAGCTAAATTAATATTTACTGGGCTCTCTACTTCTCCATTGCTCTCCTCACTAGTATTATATTGCCAACTACCTCTATGTTGGCATCATAGGTGAATATGCCAAACCATCATACTAGTTTATCAGATTCTCAGTGCCTGAGTTCTTTTTTAAATGAGGAGGAGTACAAGGATGTTGTCAGGTTATTAAAAAGAAGGGTCGAAGACCAACTACAACTTAATCTGCCTAGTGCCATAACAAGCAATAAAAAATATTTCTATAAAAATATTGGCAGCGGAAGGAGAGCTAATAAGAATCCACATCCTCTGTTGGATGATGGGGACACATAGTGAAAAAGGATGAGAAAAAAGTGGAGGCACTTAATGCCATCTTTGCCTTGGTTTTTAATAGTATGACCAGTTGTTCTCTAGGTACACAGCTCCCTGAGCTGGATGACACAGACAGGGAGCAGAATGAAGCCCCCATAAACCCAGGGGAAATGGTTGGTGACCTACTACACCACTTAGACACACACAAGCCTATGTGGCCAGATGGGATCCACCAGGTACCCNTCAGTAAGTTTACAGATGACGCCAGGCTGGGTGGGACTGTTGGTCTGCTTGAGGGTAGGATGGCTCTACAGAGGGATCTGGACAGGTTGGGTGGATGGGCTGAGGCTAGTGTTGTGAGGGTCAACAAGGTCAAATGCAAGGTCCTGCACTCATTGGCACCAACCCCATGGATGGTCCACGCCTGGGGCGAAGTGTATCAAGCTGCGCAGTGGAAAAGGAGCTGGAATTGTTTGTTGACAGCAGCTGAACATGAGCCAGCAGTGTGTCCAGGTGGCTAAGAAAGCCAACAGCATCCTGGCCTGTATCACTAAGAGTACAG
>VXBW01009217.1:189173-203687 GCA_013400375.1 Thinocorus orbignyianus | reverse complement strand
GAGGTGCTGGAGCGTGTTCAGAGAAGGGCAACAGAGCTGGCGAGGGGTCTGGAGCACAAGTCTTGTGAGGAGCGGCTGAGGGAGCTGGGGGTTTTCAGCCTGGGGAAGAAGAGGATGGGGAGAGACCTTCTCACTCTGTACAACTCCCTGAAAGCAGGGTGTAGCTGGGGGGAGTTGGTCTCTTCTCCCAAGGAACAGATGATGAAACAAGAGGAAACAGCCTCCAGTTGCACCAGGGGAGGTTTAGGATGGATATTAGGAAAAATTTCTTCATGGTAAGGACTGTCAAGCCTTTGAACAGGCTGCCCAGGGAAGAGGTGGACTCACCATCCCTGGAGGTATTTAAAAACCAGGCAGACATGGTGCTGAGGGACGTGGTTTAGTGGTAGAGTTGGAAGTGCTAGGTTAATGGTTCGACTCAATTGTCTTAAAGGTCTCTTCCAACCATAACAATTCTCTGATTCTAAATGAATAATAAGATACATTTAATGCTTAGCATTAAAAGACACAAACCAAGCAAAATCAATAATGATATAGCAACAAGGCAGTAAACTTGAACTCAGATAACCTGATCTCTGATATGAACCATGGGCTTGGACTGCCCTTCTTCTCCCTTCTCATCTGGAAAATCAGAAGATTTTCTCCTCACTTCACTAATGACCAGAGAGGACACAATCATTAGTGAATGCAACCACAGAATCACAGAATCATCATGGTTGGAAAGGACCTCTGAGATCACCAAGTCCAACCACACACACACAAAAAAACCCTATGATCTCGGTCACTAGAGCATGCCCTGAAGTGTCACATCTACACGTTTCTTACATACTTCCAGGGATGGTGACTCAACCACCTCCCTGGGCAGGCCTTTCCAATGCCTGACCAGTCTTCCAGTAAAGTCATTCTTCCTAGTATCTAGTCTGAACCTACCCTACTGCAACTTCAGACCATTTCCTGTGGTCCTGTCATGATTCCCTTGGGAGAAGAGGCCAACACCCACTTCTCTACAACCGTCTTTCAGGTGTCATCAGTGGCAGAAGACTGTATCAGTTAAGAAGATTTCCACCTCTATAGTCAATACAACAGATACAAAATCTTGTTGGCTTAGATTATTTGTCCAGATTACTACCTAATGAAGCAGGATAGAAGGTTTTACTCCACGCAAACCTTCTGCAGCCAGTGACTTGTTTCTGATGATTGCTTATGCTATTAGGCAGTGTTTATATTATAAAACTTGCAAATATTTGCTTCAGGCTGAAATCTGGCATCTTGGCATAAAAGGTTTCAGTCTAGAAGCACTTTTTTTTTTTTACAGCAGGTTAAAACAAAATCAGTTGCACACAAGATGCTTATCAGAAAACTAAAATTGATCCAGCTGCCCTGGCATAAAGAACGTGTCTTTCCTTACACTGCGTTATCCTTAGATTTGCTATAATCATCCTGCCTGCCCTGTCTATATCTGATGGCATTTTCTATTAGTATGTAGCTCACAGAATCCTATTCTTGCTGGTATCTTTCTGTAAATATTCATAACATGAAAGAGATAGTGGATCTGTCTATTCATGCTTCACAACTTTGGCCTTGTGTGCTTATAAAAAATAGTCACAGAAAATGGGCAGAGCTTTAAAGCCCAGCAATAAACATCAGAGAGAGGATATAAACATGGCTGTGTAAACAGAACACTGTACATGCGGCTACATCATAAATCTGATATTGGCTAATAGCTTTTACTCATAAATTTTGGAAAACTTGTGTCCTTTAAAATCAGTGAAAGCTAATCTTTAAGTTATAGAGTCATAAAAAAGCAAACATTTATAAAGTGCTAGTCATCTGAAATCCCAGGAAAGTCATTAAAATCGAATAAACACCACTAACTCCATTCTATAAAGCAAGAAACTGAGGCAGGAGAATAAGAACTCGACTCAAAAATGCACATTACGAAACTGTGGCAAAGTTGTGGGTAAAGGAAATTCCATTTGGACAGTGACAACGGGAAGGATACCCCGTTCTTGAAGATTCAGGGGAACTTCCTCAACTAGCCCAAGTACGTCTTGAACTATGGAGTGTGGTGGTAGGATGAGGCATAACAGGCTTGAACTGAAAGAGGAGAGATTGAGATGAGACCTCAGGAAGAAATACTTTCCTATGAGGGAGGTGAGACCCTGGCCCAGGTTGCCTGGGGAAGCTGTGGCTGCCCCATCCCTGGAGGGGTTCAAGGCCAGGCTGGATGGGGCTTGGAGCAACCTGGTCTGGTGGGAGGTGTCCCTGCCCATGAACCATTACCTGATTCTCTGATTCTGTGAGATGGAACTCCCTTCTCTGGGACTGCAAATCCACAGGGACACCTAGGTACCACCATTNCTGCATAGGACTCATTCTCCAGACCCTTCACCAGCTTGGTGGTTCTCCTCTGGACACGCTCCAGCACTTCAAAGTCCTTCCTGTAGTGAGGGGCCAAGAACTGAACACAGCACTGGAGGTGAGGCCTCGCCAGTGCCCGGGACAAAGGCACCGTCACTCCCCTGCTCCTGCTGGCCACGCTGTTCCTGACACATGCCAGGATGCTGTTGACCTTCTTGGCCACCTGGACACACTGCTGGCTCATGTGCAGGTGGCTGTCCACCAATACCCTCAGGTCTTTTTCTGCTGGGCAGCTCTCCAGCCACTCTTCCCCAAGCCTGTAATGCTACCTGGGGTTGTTGTGGTGGAAATGCAGGACCTGGCACTTGGACTCACTGAATTTCATACAATTGGCCTCAGCCCATCAATCCAGCCTGTCCAGGATAGAACAGATGTGCCTTAAACCCTGCTTCCACCTGGACTCTGTGCTTTGCTGTCCAGATGTCAGCGTCTCCTGAGGTTATTTCCATACAGAAGGATGTGGCTCTGACACACACCACAGCTGTGCAGCGCTCACCAGACTAGTGCTGCGGGCAGTAAAAAATCCGTGTGGGACTCACACATCCACAGAAATTACAGCAGCAAACCTCTGGGGGATTGGGCTAACAACATGTGTCAATGGCAAAAGGCACATGTGACCAGGGAGGCCAGGAGTCTTTATACTCTGTATGGGGGTCTCTTTTTCTCCCAACTAGATAGAGAAAAGGGAAAATACCATGTGGTCAGGCCCAAAAAGAAGTTTAAGGTAGCTTGAGATCTAACATGAGTTTCCTTTTGAAAGTAAAGGAAAACAAATGCTTCTTTAAAACCATATTTTTCAATGACAACTTTGCTACCTGTTACTCAGAAGATGAAGGTCACTCCATGAAACACAAAACCTCCAAAGCCTTCCAAAAATGTGGAGAGGGGCAGCATACACCAACAGACCTGGCAATTCTGTTAAAAAGTCAATTGTTTTGTATGATTGGGCCAATTGACCTGTTGATGTCTCAGTTTTGACTGGTCATTTCTTTCCCCTCATGGAAGCAGCGACAATGACCATCATCGTACCTTGAAGACTTCTGTGGCTCCCCGTTCAAAGTTGTTGGATCTGTTTTCCAAGATGATCAGTTCAGTTTTGCCCGTCTCACCATAAATCTGCATGAAGACTTTGGCATTGGTGCCTGCGGCCCGCATGTCTCCAGTAACTACAGACACCTCGTAGTTTATCACTGGTCCAAAAATAAAGCAATTAAATCAGCAGAGAAGCTCAGATAACAACATTCCTGAGGGCTCAGGTCCAAAATTAGATTACCTTGTCTTAACAAACGACCACGTAGCCGACCATTTGCTCTTATCCAAACCAAATGTGAGATAACACATCTCTTCACTGAGGACTTAACCTAACAGTTTTCCCTTTTACAAGTATTAAGCCTGTGTCAGAGGGGTGCAAAATAGTGCCTTAAAAGGGAATTTTGTTCCAGGATCAACTACAGAGTGGTTAAATGATCTCCTTAATACAATACAAGGGAACACAGGGCACTAAGTTACTCAGAGCAGAGGCAAATCCCAGCATCCTTTCCCAGGATCCCAAGGTAGATTTTAACCATATTCTTAAAAAATCCCAAATCTACTGATACAAGTCAAACAAACAGCAGGGATTTGGTCCTTATTTATGAAACAGTCTCTCCCTTCCAGACAATGGGATTATACAAGCAGAATGGGACATGCCTCAGCAGGACTGGGGCAGGTAAATGTGAAAAAAGCAGAACCCACTGTTATGAAGCAGCACAACACACTGCCTAGGATATCAATTTTCCGTACAATCTCAGGAAACTAAGATGGAAAACTCAGTCACGGTTTTCCAGCCGTTTTAGAAAAAAAAAACAACCAACCAAACAAAAAAACCCAAACGAAAAAAAAACAATTTGCTGTCCTCACCAATATAAGCTCCTTGGGACAGGGAATTTTTGGTTTTATTGTCTGACACAGTGGTGTCCTAGCACTTTAAGAATGCTAGAATTACAAATTTAGTTCTAGTTATATACATATAAAAAGAAAAAAAAAAAAGCACAGATTTCTCAATGTGTTTTATCTCACATTTCTCAATAGGCAAAATTTCACTTGGGTAGACCTCCACCTCCACCCTGCCATCAGCCTCATCTTTGTCAAGCCATCGGTTGCAGGGGAACATGTACTGCCTTCCTTGGACTGGAACCGTGATCTGGACACTGGCCAGGAACCAGCCGGACCGGAGACCCACGTTATCGTGTCCGATCAGTATTCGGTTGATCTTTAAAAAAGAAAACAAAAACAAAGAGGGCAGGAAAAAACCCCAATACAACAAAATTCACTATATGTCTAAAAATCTGCTTCCCTGGCACCTTGTTCTTACACATTGTTTAAGAAAATGATTTATATAGTACCTTCATATACGTATATAATGATTTACTTTAAACACATTCTTCACATGCCAGCACGTACACTAGACTGCTGGTGTAATAGCCTACAGAAAACGTGTTTCTTAATCTCCAATGCAAAGGTCAGAGGTTCTTACATCCCATTCAGTCCTTAGCTACATATTGATTCTGAATTCAGTTGCTTGCAGGAAGCACAGAGCCACCTGCAATTAATCCTTACCTTCCCAATATCCATCGTATCTAGGGTAAACTCATCCACTCGACCACGCTCAAAATAATTGCCTAGATCGTTATCGGAGACCAAGAGGGGCTCTTTGCTGGAGTCTGCTTTTTCACCGTAGAGTTTGATGAAAACTTTGGAGTCTGAGCTGGCACCTGGGATATCTCCTGTCTTCACGCTGATGTGATAACTGACATCTAGAGTGAGACCGATGTACAAAACACAGGGATGTGAGTGACATCTCCAGTGCTCGGCCAGGCTATTGCCTTCAAACTGATATCAGGTAGGGGGGACTCCAGCTATGGACACAAAAAGGATTTTTCTCCTCTGTTCATGCATCCAGAACCTAAGGACCACGTTGGATAAGCTGCCACACCTTGGAATTATTCACCAAAACATAAGAGATCCAACAGTTACACTGGTAAGCAGAAAACATCCTGTACTCCCCCCATCTCACCCTAAAAATGAGCTTAGGCAAGTGAGGCGATGTCACTTTGTTTTTTATACTCACAATTTAATTCAATAGCTTCAGCTTCTTTTATAAAACAAAACAAAAAGCATCTCAACCTCAGCTCTGTAAGTGCTGTTTTCTAAAGAAAATTACAGTATTGGAGCCCTGGTTCTCCAGAAAAGGACAGTGTAATCTTTTCAGTGTTTTTCTTCAGGCAACACAATGTTACTCAGTGGAATCTACTCTATTAAAGCAGCGGCAATTCAAGATGCTTCAGACAAAGCTGTACAGGAAAGCAATTCTTAAACAAATCATGACACTAAAAATCAAAGTTTCTTTCTACATATGTAATGTTGCAATTATTCTCTTTTATGCAGACTAATCCTTTTCATAAGCTAGCATTTAAGGCCCAAGGTATTCCTCCCCCCAGTGACCTACTGCAGCTTCTTGCATAAGAATGGCAAAAAAAAGCCTGGTAGATTTACTGTGGACTGACATGAATTATTAAGCAGAATTAAGCAAGTAAATGCACATAAATACACATCTCAAGCCCAGACCTTCTCTTTTTCCAAGCTAAACTCACTTCTTAGCATCGGTGACTCTCCAGCAGGCACTAATTCTCGGACAATCTGACCATCATCCTCATTTTTGTCAAGCCATCTGGTTTACAAAGAAAAGTAAGTTATCTTTGAATAATTAGGAACTATTAGACCTTTGAAAATCTGGGATGGCTCCATGCACAGTAATAAATCCCACCACAGTCAAAGAGATATTTTTACGTGGCCCTGTATCTCTCTTATTCTAGCGGAAGCTTGACCAGACCCTACAGCAGTCACACTTTAAACCTCCAGTTTTCCAAGAAGAGAAATCACGAGATCCTTGCTTGTAACACAGTAGATAACCATCTGCTGTGAAGTCCATCCGTCTGGAAAGCACAAACTCTGTAGCTACAAATTATTCCTGTAAATGGGTGGCTTCAGTCTCTTGAAAGCATTGACCTTCATTGAGCAGAAATACTTGCAGCCTTTATTGCTAGGCACCTTGATAATAACCTTCATGACACCTAAGTTAATAAAACTCCCCCTTTTTTTGCATGTGGTTTCTTAGACTAGTTTGTCATCTCATTTTCTCTCTTTACAAATAAGCATATTAACTTCTTTTTTCCCTCCACCAAAGAAGGGCTGAATTCTGCTGTTCCTGTTTTCAGGGCTGGGTATCCTTGGAGGCAGCTGGAACCAGCAAAAGGAAGGACTTCTATTGTTTCTCACAATTAATCTAATGATCCAACTACTCTAATTTGCCAGTCACAAAGCAAAATGCAGCATGATCTCAAGGGAAAGGAAATCTGAATGGAAAATGGAGGGGAACAAATTGCTAATCTGGTAGCCTTCACAGTTGCTCCTTGAGCCTCAGAGATGAAGGAATTACAGCCCCAAACCCATCATATGCCACACAGCACTCGCCGCATGATGACCCTAGCACAAGTTTCTCACTTTTCAGTCAGCGAACATTGCATTGTGAGAGCAGGCATGGTTCTCAGAAAGCCTCTTGTTCCCAGGTACACAGCTACCTGCAGCATCATCTTTTGCAGTTAAAATTACTGCTTGAAACCAGCAGGGCTGAACAGAGGACAAGCAAGCAAGCTCTGGCAGGTCATGCAGGGTTATTAAATTGCTGTATTTATTCCCAGAACTAGAAAGAGAAAAACAAACCCCCCAAAATGTCTTCTTCTTAAAGAAAGCCTCACAGTTATGTGAATGACACCAGACTGCAGAAGACCTGCTTCTTCACAAACACACGCAGCACAGATATACAGCAGGCTTCCTGCAATGTCGCCATGTCACATGTCCTCCTTGGCCATCCCTCACGCTCAAAAAAGGAGGAGACCTCACTTCTCAGTTAAGCTTCCACTTTTGGTTTTGCTGATGAGCCAGCACATGTGGCAAATACCAAGTGACCCTCATAACAGAGAGTCTGGGACACCAACAATTGCCCACTCAGGTATGGTGTCTCGCTGGCAATAAACCAGCACTGCTTACAGTCGTGACCAGTTGGACTCACCATGGTCACCAAGAGGTAGCCATGCATTTTGGAACACTGAGGACAACAGGTCCTCCATTTCATCTGTCTGAAGGAACATTATCTTCTTAGTACCCTCCTACCCCTTCCCACCCAGAGCAAAACAATAAGCACAGAGAAACCATGCGAAAAAAACAGCACCAGGAAGCAAATCCAAACATGAGCTGAGCTAGAGCCAGCTGGTCCCAGAAGCACTAGCAGCAAAGAGACCATGCAAAAAAGGTTCATACAGCCCCACCACACAGCCCCACACCTGCACTCCCAGATCCCCTCTAAGCTTTGGCAGGTTGTTGGGTATGCAGTCTACCCCGTATTCTTCCATATCACTCTGTAAAGCAGGTGACCATGTGCATGTGGCTTGAGAAGGACTAGAAGCTAAGGGGGTCAGTATGAAGGTGGTAAACACAGGAACATGTGATGATCACACACACATCATATGAGGGCATCAGATGTGGTGGTGTGCCTCAGTGGAGGCTGAGAGATACAGTAGGGATAGAAGAACAGAAAAATCCGTGGGGAAGACCATGAAATTGATGTCAAGAACTGAGCAGGGGGGGAGTGCAAGAAGGGCAGAGGAGGAGCATGCCAAGACAATGTGTAGTGTTAAGGGAGGAAGCTTTTGTTGATGTTTTGGGGTAGGGGGATTTTTTTTTTTTTTTTTACCTGTTAGAACTGGTCCTTAATACCTTTGTATCATGCAGTTCTTGATGCTGGCTCAGGATTCACATCCTTGGACAGGTATCCAGTGGCTAGGGGATCACACCATCCCAGAATTCAAGATGCTTCTGCATACATGGATGTTAACTAGGAGGACCCACAAAATTCCAGCCTGAACTTCACCACCCCAGGATCACTGAATGCAGGAAGGCAGAAGCCCACAAGGCAGATACACTCCTTCTCTGGTGGTTTGTTTTGGTGTTTTTTTGAGTCCTGCTGCTTCTGTTGCCAGTGTACATGCTGTTGTTTTCTGTCCCCACCACCGTTATTGATAGTTTAGAGATATGTGGGATGCATCTGGGTGAACTGCTTCTGCTTCCAGGTGGCCAGATGACAATACATCCCACAAGAAACAGATCTCTCTGTGCAGCACAGCAAATGCTAATTGCTTTGGCAGTTAGGACGGACAAGAAAAATTAATCCAAGGAGTACACACCCCTAGATAAACAATTTTCCTCTATCAATGTTGGTAGCTACTGATGGTAAGGGAAGGAGCATGTCTCGGAGTGGAAGAGGGAAGTTTATCAGCAGAAGAGGTTTAAAGCTCACTCCTTACTTTTTTTTCAGCCAAAAAAATAGCTAGAAGTGGCAGAAGCACTATTTTCTCAAGAAGATGACTTTGACTAGTGACAGAGGAAGTATTTGGATGGGCAATGCCATTGCAAGCCCCTCCTTCTGCACATGTGCTGCAATATCCAATAGCATATGCAATTCCAATAGCATATCACTGAGCATCAGGTTGCATCCAGGGGTTTATAGTCTTACACTGAACACAAGTGGATCAGGTCATTATAAACGCATGAGGCTGGGGAAAATAGGAGTTTTAAGTATAGTGCCATCATATTCCCAGCACACGAAGACCCACCTGTTGAAATCTTTTATTTTACCAGAGTTTCAGTGCATGTAGTTCATGTGCCACTGTAGGGGTCTGCAAGGGTGTAATCACGTTCTGTTTCATATGCTTAGTTCTAAAGAGACATTGTATGTCCAAAAATCCAAATATGACATGAAAGCCACTTCAGAGGGAATTTCTAGAGGATGAGAAAGTCAGGGAAACACTGGAAAAATGTGATGATAGCCTGTGTGCAATTAAATGATTAGCACATCTTTTCAATTCAGTTACATATGTATTTACTTGTGTCTTCAAACGCAACCTATATATGTAAATACGTGTAAAATAAACAATTTCAGTCTATTTTGGGGCAACTAAAGGTGTTTTCTCTGGATCCTTTGTATAATGAACACTTTTGGCATTTGAGTGAATAAATGTTCTTTCACAGGAGACTTCTAGTGCATCGTCCCGTTCATGTTCTGTCTGTTGTTCTTCAGAGAATTAATGGCATTCCCTTATGCTTGTACCAGAGAAAAATTAGGATGGTGCAGTCCACATGCTTATAATGAAGTATCATTGAAGATTTCAGTGGATCTATAATCATTTATAACATATGAAATTCTACCCTGTCACGAACTCATGACTTTGCCTGGTTGAAAATTCATTTCTGTCTGGGACATAAATATTATGAAAAATAGGGTATTTTAAAGTCTTATTTTAGATTTTTCAGCTAGTCCACTCCTGGACTTCCACTGAGCCTTGAGGAGAAAATTAAATCTAAAGAATTCAGTTTGGAGCTTCAAAAAGGTTCAGCTCCAGTTCTGGGGCAGAAGGTGAACTCCATTTTGAAATTTTTAGCAGTATTCATAATCACAATACCTAAACCACATCAGGCATTATAAAGTAACAATTGCCCAGTTGTGCCACTGAATGACTCCTAAAAGCACGGGTATTATAATGTCGTGTGGTCATAAGGGAAGAATAACCCTGCAACGCACCCAAGTGATATACTAGCAATTCTGCAAATAACGCTTGCAGAAGTTACTCACATTTACTTCTTGCAAGCGCAGATCAAATGACCATTTTAAAAATCAAGGACTCAAGGAAGAGCTACAAGCCATTCCCTTTGCAGCCAACTGCTTTAAGAGTTGAAAGCACAGACCTGGGAGTCATTATTCCTCGATGCTCTTCCTGAATCTGACACAAACACACAATTAATCCACTTAGCGTCTCTTTATCTCTGCTGGCTCCCTTGCAGAGCAAAGGCAGCCCTTCTCATCAAGCTCATGTGACTATTAGGTAATAGATGTTCCTGCAGAGTCATAAAAAAGCTTTCAAATTAACAGACAAAACAGAGCTGTGTATATGAGTATGTAAATAACAAAAACAGAGGCCACAATTTATATGCAATGAAGATCTCACTATCCTCAGTATCAATACAAGCTAGGGGATGAGGTGTTAGAAAACAGCCCTGAGGAAAGCGACTTGGGGGTGCTGATGGACCAGAGGCTGGACATGAGCAGGCACTTGCAGCCCAGAAGGCCGACCCCATCCTGGGCTGCATCAAAAGATGTGTTGCCAGCAGGTCCAGAGAGGTGATTCTACGACTTTACTCTGCTCTGGCGAGACCCAACCTGGAGTCCTGTGTGTA
Organism: Thinocorus orbignyianus; assembly: GCA_013400375.1. Taxonomy (NCBI): domain Eukaryota; kingdom Metazoa; phylum Chordata; class Aves; order Ciconiiformes; family Thinocoridae; genus Thinocorus; species Thinocorus orbignyianus. The sequence goes on along the minus strand of VXBW01009217.1, from coordinate 192,938 downwards.
GGGCTGGACCCCTCAATATAGGAAGGATATGGACCTGATGGAGCAGATCCAGAGGAGGGCTACAAAGATGATCGGTGGCTAGAGCCCCTCTGCTATGAAGACAGGCTGAGGGACCTGGGGTTGTTCAGGCTGGAGAAGAGGAGGCTTTGGGAAGACCTGATATCAGCCTTCCAGTACCTGAAGGGGCCTACAGGAAGGCTGGGGAGGGTCTGTTTACAAAGGCCTGCAGTGACAGGACGAGGGTCAATGGCTTTAAGTTGGAGAAGAGCAGCTTTAGATTGGATACTAGGAGTTCCTCTGAGGGTGGTGGAACACTGGACCAGGTTGTCCAGGGAGGTGGTTGAGGCCCCTTCCCTGGAGATATTCAAGGTGAGGCTGGATAAGTCCCTGGGCAACCTGGTCTAGTTGGGGGTGTCCCTGCAACTGTGGGGAGGTTGGACTAGATGACCATTGAAGGTCCCTTCCAGCCTGGATGATTCTATTATTCTATGATTCTACCTACAAGGATGTCCTACAGACCTTAGTTACACTGGAAGCTGCTTTGCCAGCTCTTTGCCATAATATCTGCCCTCCACGTGGTGGTACAGCCTGGTTTTTATGGAGGTAAGAAGGCTGTGAAGCTCTCTGCACAGGCAAGATGTGTTTCTGTGGGAAAGCATTTCATCTTCGGGCTGTCTCATGGTAACAGTGCAGGAAATTAACAGAGTCACTTTCAGTAAGGATATGGCAGCAGAAGCTGTTTTCTCCAGACCAAGGCAATTGTGTGGTGTAGCGGAGTGGAAATTAATCAGGCCTGGGAGATGAAGGTAATGAGAATATCAGCATGTCCACTGTCTGGCCACAGGCTGGCCAAGTGGAAACAGAAGCTTCTCTGGTGTCCCTCAGGTGGAGTTTCTAACCTTGCTTGCATTGGCTCACTGAAAGAAATAAGCCTCTCTTCTTGGCCAAGACTTCTTCAACATCTTGCCTCTGAAGAAGCAGGTGAAGCAGGCCTCTCCAAGCCCCTGCCCAAGCAGAAATGACATAAGCTGTCCTTGGCCTACAGTACTGGAGGGGAACATCCAAACGCTGCAGGTCATGGAGACATTTATCCCTCACATGGAGGATGCAGTGGGTGAGCACCTTCGCCCTCAGATATCTCCAGACTCCATGACGACACCCGTATACTACGATGATACCTCCGTCTCTCAAGAGACACAGGCACCAAAGAAAGTGAGAGGGAGCAGCTGTCCCTGTGTTTGGAGGCGATCAGTCATGTTACCTTCTCAATCTGAGAGGAAGAGATAATGCTGGCACAAGGACAGCAAACAAAGCTGCACAAGCAACAACTGATATCACTCAGAAAAAGAGACATTGAGAAAGGCAAGAAGAGTGGAATTCCATCACTTGTGACTTGAAGCCTGAATGCACCCCATTAATATTTTGGGGATAAGGTCTTGGGGTTTTTGTTTTCTTCCTTGCTTTATCAGACCTTGGCCTGAGGATAATGGACTCCCATGCTTCTTACGGACTTTTGATGGACTCTGCCCCACAGACTCTGGTGACCCAGAGATGTAAATCTCAGGGGATGGGAGTCATCAGTGCCAGCTGAGGGGAGACACCCAGTTATACGGTCAAGCAAGGAGACAATTGAAAGGGAAATCTTTTTCCAAGAGCCAGCTGCACGGTACAGTTAGACACAGAAATGCCTCTGAGGAGCCTGAGCAAAACAGCGCTTCACATGGACACTCCATGTCCAAGTAAAAACCCATCTTGCTTGCCTGCCTAACTCAGTAAAACATATAGTTGTTAAATATGTATTAAAAGGCATCAGTGACAACGCGGTGGTTTGTTCTTTGAGGAGGGAGAGGCTGGCTGGCTTCTAGCAGCCAGGATGGCATTGCATCTGCCACTCTGAGCTGTCTCCCCGGTGGGTTTGTTCTCTGATGTGACGGGGATTTAGCAGCACAGAGAGGCTGGGCCTGTCTCCACGAGTGTATTTGGCTGACTCCCCTCATTACAGTGGAATTCTTAACGATTTACAGTGACAAGTAACCAGCTTAGTGCTTTTACCTTTGTTTGCAATTTAAAAATAATTGTGTTTGTGTTTTACAATTCCGCTTGTCCCTCGGGAGATGACTTTTCACAACAGGTACTTGATGCTAAATGGAGCTCAATGGACTTCCCTCTTACAGGGTGGACATCCTGAGGGGACAAACGGGGTTTTACAAGACACTGGGCTACACTGGAGTTTGTCTTTCATGTTTTCACCCAGTTTCCCCTGTTTTGTGCTGCATTGTTGAGGCAAACCCCAGTTAGTGTCAGGGCAGATGGAGTATCTTATTCCCCATTGGTAGCCTCAGTCCAGCACATTTCTTTTGGCCACTTCGTTGTCTAGGAAAGAGAAGCATACACTTATAACTCGCTCACAGGAATAAGTTACAGCCCCCTGCCCTGCCGCTGTCTCTGTCTGCATGATATGCATTTCCCTTCATGCAAGGAGGTCTCAAGATGGCAACATAACAATTTTGCATTCTCCCAACACAAAAAGAGCATCCCATTGCTCCTGGAAAGATGGGATGTGCATGTGAGGGACCACAACCTCGTCCCACCTATGCAATAAGGCTAGCAGACTGAGCAGAGCGTGTTTCTGCAGCAGGCAATTGCAGTGGCACTGGATGTGGGACTGGAAGGTTGCGTTTTCACCTTTTGGATATTCTCTGTATCACTGAACTAATTGCTGGGAAGTTCACAATTCAGATTGCTGTTTGTTTTGGGGTTTTTTTTGGGGGGGGGTTAGGGGGCGTAAAAAAAAAGAGAAAATCTTAAACCTCCCAATCCACACTCTTTGCTTTCAGGCTTAGCAAAAATAAATGGATGAATAAATAAAAAGGATTAAGCTGTGTGCAGAAAATTCCAATCTTGGAACAACAGCGAGGCTTCAAAGTCTGGTAAATGCATAGATGGAAGCATGATTTGCAAGCATTGTTTCCAGTACCTGTAGCAGGGGAATTCCACAGCCTCACTTTCTGGCTGTCCTTCTTCCCTCACTATCACTTTAGCAAGGTACCAGCCACTGCTTCCTCCTTTGCCATCATGCCCTATCCTCACCCTCCTCACCTGCTTCAGCGTTACTGCTTCAACGAAGAATTCATCAGCCTTTGAGAAGGAAAAGAAAAAAAGGTAAGGCAATATTTCTCCCTAAAAACAAACCAACCGACCAAATTTATTATTGCCATCAAGCCAACATCATCAGCATGCTGCAAGATAATTCTTCACAAGATGAAGGAGAAAGTACAAATTAATTTACCAAGGAATGAAAGCTTGAGTATTTGTGCTAGATGTATAACAGTAGATTTACAAATATACGGTCTGTCAGCATTTTAAATCTCCCACATCACTGCGTATTCTCCACAACTGTGAAAAATAAAAGTAATTTGATTATTAAGAAGTTCATATGGAGAGGCAGGAAATCCAAGTTCAAACCCCTGTTCAGATATCAGCTTTCTGGGAAACCCGGCGCAGGTCATTTCAGACCACATCCACAGAGATATATATTTAGAGATATAGTTCAAAGACATTATTTCACATTAAATTCAGATGACATGGACTACTGAGCACATTTTAACTACAGCCATCTCCTGGCATGCAAACATCAGGCTGCACAGGGGTATTTCAAGCTGCTCTATGAGTTGCGTTCAGACATTGGTATGATCCTAACCCAGCAGCCAAGTACCCCTAATACCCCAGAAGACACATGAATTTTAGGTCTTGTCTTTTCTTTTT
>VXBW01009217.1:162178-189151 GCA_013400375.1 Thinocorus orbignyianus | reverse complement strand
TTTTTTTTTTTTTTTTGAGCCTGGAGAAAGGCTCAGATAACCAACCTATGGATTAGTCTGAGTGGTGGCCCCTCAGGAGCTATCTTACCCAAGAGCATAATGGGAGCTGCAGTTCCCAATGGCTGAAGAGGTGTTTAAAAAGAGATATTTGAAAGAAAGATGTCTTAAAAAGCAAGTTACTCCTCTTGGAATCAGGGCAGACAAGTATCTATGGCACAAGATGTTAAGGCCCCATCCCTGGAGGTGTTCAAGACCAGGTTGGATGGGGCTTTGAGCAATTGGGTCTAGTGGGAGGTGTCCCTGCCATGGGCTTGGAAAAAGGTGATCTTTAAGGTTCTTTCCAACCCAACCCATTCATTGATTCTATGTACAGCCATTCATGCGTATGGTAAATACTGTGTGTAAACACACAGCATATCTGAAGCATACAACCCAGCAAACAGACGTGACTGCTGTGGTTACCATCTGGCCAAGATACCTCCTTTAGGTAAGAGAAATCTCATCCTTCATCTCCCAAAAGCCCATGAAACACATATAGTGGTAGCATATATCCAGTTATCCCCCAGAATGCATGGTGGCAAGGCATTTGAATTCATCAAGACATTAAACATTTGAATTCATCAAGACAATCTTAATTTTTCCATCACTCAGGACTCCAAGCTGAACTTTAAAATAAAGACAACTAAACATATTACAACTGTATTAAGTAATAAAGATGTGCTTACGCACATGAACAAGTGTAACTAACATACTTAAAACTGCTGAATTGGGGTTTTAAGGTACCAAAACCTCACTGTGTCAAGCTAAGTCAATGAAGCCTAATTCATTAGGCCTGATGTTCATCTTACCTATCAATGGCTGTTATAAATTAGTGAGTAAGTAACTAACTGGAACCACAGCAGGGCAAACACTTAATTTAGAAGCATCTTTAAATTTTACCTTCTACACGGGCTGTTAGTTTGCATCTGCAAGCAAACTTTTCAAGTTAAATTGGTAATCAAGGTACTATTGGTTTAAGCGGCTGTAGATTAGAGGCTGCACTGACTTAGCTACATTTCTTTTTAACAGAGTATCTGAGTTAAACAGTGTAGATGCAGCCATTCAGTCTCTTGAATATATGAGGTGCAAGTTTGTTGGGATCAATTGTTAAATAGCTTTCAAGTCATTCACCACCTTTCTGTTCCTTATGCCCACAGAGCAGTTTTCCATTAGCAGGTTCCAGTTTGGCTTAAATCATCTGGATACTATTAACCACATGCATTGATTTCCAAAATGATTTTTCTATATTTTTCCCTCCTACATGCAAGATACCCTATAACTCATTTTTGGGACTGAAAATAAAACAGTCATCATCTGTGTTTAAAATATTTGCATCTTATGTGAACCAAACATCTTTCTTTGGAACTTCATTGAAACAGTCTCCAAGCCACCAACAAAGCATGAGTCATTTTCCTACTGTCTTGATGAAACTAGACTTTGCCAAATGACAAAGAATGATGGTCTTTACAGCTTGGACCTATCTTCAAAAATAATTAAAAAAAAAATCTATAATGTAAGTACATGGGCAAAAAGATGATGTTTGCAATGTCCATGTCTGCTAACATTTATATTTATAAGCAGAATGAGCTCTCATATTCTGTAAATGCCATGTGTTTCCATGTCAAGTCTGACAGGCACAAGAAAACCGCACAAGAAAAACTCAGTGATTTCAGTGTAGAACTGGAAATTCTGGAAGCTCAAAGGCAAATATGATGTGTTAATGCATATTTCAGAAGCCTATATTCAATGTTCAGTTTTGAAAATGTGACCCTTTTCTTTCCATTCCAAGTCTTCAATCAAATAATGACACAAAAGAGGGGAAATCTGCAGAGCTCTGAGATCAGATTCTCAAATTTCCTCCAGGAGATACTGATTACATTTTACCACCCTAGAGATCCAAAATGTGCCTCATAATTGAATACATATTAAATAGGTTGACCTCGTAGATCAGATCAGCACACTATTTGCTTGTTAATGCTGCAAGGGCTTTATCTACAGTTTGACCTCTTCATTACCTCCAGCTTTCCAGGGAACAAGCTCTGTCTTCAGCCAAGGCCATTTCCACCCCCTCCATTCAAGACACAGGCATACAAAAATGTATTGAAAATAAGACACAAAAATTGAGTGCAGCATGATTGAAAGGACACTGGATGAAACAGAGAGGAAACCCATTAGGCTTTCGGTTCCAGTTTTGACATTAAACAAGTTGCTTTTTCTTTGGCCCGAAAGTCAAATTTTTACCATGTTAGATAGAGGAGAAAATATTTCTTCTTGTTCTTGGAAGATGGATAGACTTCCCAGAAGCCAATTTGAAGATGCAATTTCAACAGTCAATAGTCAAGAGACCCTTTTTGAACATAGCAACATCAAGCAAGGTCACGCTGACTCTTACCTAAACCTCCCTTCAACCTCTTATGATACTCTGTGGATGTGATTTATTTCTCCCTAATGCCCTAGCCCAAACTGACAAGGAAATTAGCCACATTTACAAATACACACCTCAAAAAAAAATTTAAAATAAATCTACAAACCACCACATACTTCAAAACCCATCTCAGGGAGCTGCTGAGTGAACTTACATTGCCTTTCTCAAATTTATTGACGGTGTTAATGCAGTTGTAGAGAACGCGGTCCCCTGTATCTCCCTGGTCACCAATGAGGCAGACAAAGACGTTGGCATCTGTGCCGCTGCCACTTACCGTCCCAGTGCAAACTGTCACCCGGTATTTTATCACTGTGGAGACATAAATTAATAAAACAATTTCAGCAACACGATTAATTGCCATTTAAATTTACTGCATCTTCCACACATTTGCAATTAATTTTAAGGGTTCGTACTTCCAGTTGGTACTTCTGCTGATGGATCGACTTTTACACTTAGAGAAAAAAAAAAAATTAAAAAAGGAAGAAAAAAAAAGAGGGGAGGCCTGGAATGTCAAGAAAACCCATAAAACCCCTTCAAAGGAGGACACAAAAGTGCCATCCCCTTTAGGTAAAACCTCATGAATTGGAGTGCATAGCCTCCTCGGGGTCACAGCTCTCCTGCCTTCCCACCTGTCCTGATGATGGTCCTGTGGATCTTTTAACACCACATTTGGGTAAAACATCTTTTTCACCATCCAGGGGCATGGCAGGCAGACAAAAAGATTAAAAAGTCTGAGCACTTACAGACCCGAGGAACAGGCCCTTTGAGCTGGCAGGACAAGCCTCAGCTGGTCCCATCTCCCTGGGACCCTCACACTGCAGGATGGTGTCTTGCCTCCTTGTCACCTTTAGGACCTTTACCTGTGATTTTGCTGGATGGATCCTGAGCTGCCAGTTTCCCTTCCACCCCACCCTGCCTTCATCTGTGTTCTTCCATCCCATTGGGTGAAGAATTTCCTGAACAAATTTCACACCAAAGAACCAGCCCACAGACCAGCCTTCAAGAGCCAGACCTGTCTTCTACAGCTTTGGGAAGGGACAAGAAGAAATGCTTCCTGCCTTCCTGCCTGCCTAACTTCCTTCTTGCCTCCCTCCCTCCTTTCCCAAATCCAACTGCAAGCCCAATACATGAGTGCTGCATCTCCCCTCTGCTCAGCACAACTGCTCCTCACTGGAAAGTGCCTGCATTTGAACTCAAGCAGCCCTCTCCACAGTTGATTAAAAATACATTTCAGAACCAGGTTTATTTACATTTTAATAACATCTGCAATTACAATTACTCTTCCTCTTCCGAGGAGCTGCTCAGCTGCATGCAGATCACCAAGTCCATTGGAAATTTCACACAGCAAGGCACTCGTCTACAGAGTCTGGAGCCCCATTGAGTGGTCTGGTGGAACTAAGAGAAACCTGAATGGCCCAATGATATTCTGCTCTCCAAAATTTCCCCTCCAAGTACATTTAATTCTTGTGACAGAAGGTCAAGACAGAAGTGGCCGCTTCAGGAAGACAATGCAAAGTTCTGCAGTGTTACTTAATTATAATTAAATCACTAGCTCAAGCATAGGTAACCCCATAAATAGTTCAGACTGCTCACACATAGTGAAAGTGCCAGTGTTCTTGCACAACTGCTCTGTGCAAGTTCCCGTGTATTTATATGTATAGCTGCATAAATATGCATATAATTAAATAAAAGTTTAAGGCCCAAAAATTATTGTTAAATTCCAGATTGCATTCCAGCTAAGCTTGCTTTCCATGAACAACCCCTTAAAACCTGGCATTTTACATTTTAAGGGAGACTGGGAAAAAAAAAAGAAAATATTTAGCTCTGGAAACAATTGTGCTGTGGCCAGATCTCTCCCATCTCCCACCACAGAGAAATCTGCTCAGAATAAGGGCTTGGGATTTCTGAGGCTTCAGGCAGCCAACGACGCACACAGAAAAGACTGCAGAGAGAAAGCGCCAGAAAGAGAAGCTAATTGAATTGCATCCGTCTGCCGGCGCATCCCTAACACAAAGAGGGTTTCTTTCTATTCAGGTCCTAAGCAAGCCCCTGCACGGAGCCTGTGGCTCTCACCTGGCATGACTTCAGTCACCAGAGATCCCTCGGCAGGGAGCTCCCGCACGATCTCATTGTCGTCTTCATTTATATCTAGCCAGCGGCCGCAGTTGAATGTGTATTTTTCTTTTGTCAGCGTTTTCAGCAGAGTTACCTTCATTAAACCAAAACACTGCATGAGTTCAGAGGCTTAAAGACAAAAAAAAAAAAAAAGAAGCAACAAGCTTCTGACAGATTTTTTTTTTATTTTGCCTGGGAAGCAAGAGTAAGTAGCAGCAGAGAAATAGCACACATTAATAACGAGGTCGTCGTTCCGACTCGCGCACCGCAGTGATGCATGGAGCAAAGTCTGTCACAGCTGATGGCTTTTCATTCCCCCTTTCTCCAGTCGCTCCACGGTGTTGTGAAAGTTTTGACGGATACCGTGGCTCTCAGTAATTGCTCATCCTATGCCACTGTATAAATCCAGAGAGCAAATCCTGGATGGCGTTTGCTCCGCTGCTTCTCGAAGCTCAAAATCAGTGCATGGCACATTGAGAAAACACCCAGAAAATGGCAGCAAGCATGGTCAAAGGTCTGCAGTACCTTCCAAAGGAGTAATGAACAAATAAGCTCTGCAGATGGCTGGTAAAGAAGGTGAAAGGAGGGAATGATGAAGGCCTACAAAATCACAGGTGGCATGAAAAAGGCAGAGGAGGGGGTCAACTATTCACTCTCCTGCTACAAGAAATACAGGGCATCAAAATGGTGCTTGTAGGGTGAAGTTCAAAGCAAACAAAAGGGCACAATCAACCTGCGAAGTCCTTGCTAAAAACTATTATGACTGCTAAAAGTTTAAATTTTCAAAGGGAGGCCAAAACCTTTGAACAAATAAATGGAGGAGAAACCTGCTTAATGTGCAGATATTTAGTAGATCTGTTCAGGAAGTAAGTCTCCAACTGGAAATAGTCAGAAACCAGAAGAATGTAAGGGGTGAGTACCATAAATGCTCTTCCTTTTCTTACTGTTCTCTAATCGTGCACTTATGTGACACAGGAGAGAGGATGTTGGACCAGATGGACTTTTGGTCTGGCCAGTATGGCTGCTCTTGTAATAAAAAATGGAAATCTGCCCTGACATGAAGTAAGCCTGGCATGAAATGTGTGAGAACTGGAACAAAGCATCAATAAGGCTTTGTCTAAGTTCCTAGATGCTGAAATGGGTGCAAAAGTGATGGGGTTCATGTGCCATGAGCCTGATGCATCCAGAAAACATCAGGCTGGCTGTACGTGGGCAGATTGATTTTGTGCATCTTCACCAGGTTTCTTAGACGTTTTGGCCCAAAGTGAAAACTTAGACACTCAATTAGATCCCTCCCATGCTCTCTGAACACAATTTCTGGGCAGAAAAAGATATCCCAGGGAAATGTGTAGCTGTAAAGGTCCAAACGTTCTTGCCCATCACCTGTGAACAAACTAAGAGGCAATTGCAGTGGCCCAAAATCTGACCAGCTCTTTCTTTTTGATAAAGACCACAGCCAGATACCTTCTCCCACTGTGTGGTGAACACAGCAGTACTTGATGCCCTCTGAGGTGTTTGGCTGTATATGCCTTCACAGCTCCCTGACAATGCAGGAGAGCAGGACCTGTCAAAGAACATTAGACGCACGCAAGAAAAGTATCTAAGTGGTAAATTGTGATATATCGTCGCAGTTATTAAAGGCTGCAGAGCAAAGTGTATGTTCTGTTCAGGGCAGAGAACCTCTTCCAAGCTCTACAGAAGAATACGGGGGAAGATTAGAGATGAACTTGCTACCTTGCACAACCAGGCAAGGGATGACAGCATGGTGATCACTGCTGGTGGAACAAAGGACATACAGCTGAAGATCAAGCAGATCACCTTCTGCACAGCTTTCAGTCTGCAAATGTCCACCTCCTGCAACGGGGCTATCAGCACTTCAGGGCAGGTTATGCTCTTGCACAACAGGTCTCTACCATGATCAGGTTCTTGTTATCACCAGCGTAAATAGCCCATAGCAGGAGTGGGTTTGACTCTCTGTCTAAGAGCAGGAAGCTTTCTGAAGAATAAGGAAAATCTCCCTAGCAGCATTGAGGGGGAAACTACAGGGGTCTGATGCTGGAAGGATGGGGAAACGTGATTTTCAACCTTCCATCTGGGCTGCTAGACCTGCCATTTCCCATTGCTCTCATTTCAGCCTGGCTGAACTGAGAGGGACAGAAAGGAGAAGGAATTTCCCCAAAAAAACCACGCAATGAATCCTTCTCTCTCCACAAACATTGTGATGTGCTCTCTTCACGTCCCGTTTTCATGTTGGATTTCCACTTTCACCCCTCAGCCAGCACCATCTGGACAGGGTAACACCTCTGATCACGGCACATCAAACTCCCCACCTGGGGAGTTCAGTGACCCAGGACCAGCCTGGCTTTGTGACCAATCTGCCTTTTCGGACCTAGATTCCTTTGCTGTCACCTCACCTTATTCAGATGCCAGCCAGCAAAGGGATTTCTTTTCTCGTGCCATATCCGAAGCTTATAAAATGTGCCCAGATCAGGGAGCTCAATCTATAATGGGGGGAAAAAAGGGCATTACTAATTTCTGCAAGTCAGCAAAACATGCACACCAAGAACCTCTCTGAACATCTTTTGAGAGTCAAATCAGAGAGGAGTCAAAAGCTAAAGAAAAAAAGAATATTGCATCCTTTGAAAGTAATAAACCCTACTGTGCCAAGATTCATAGAACTCATAGAATGGTTTGGGTTTTAAGTGACCTTAAATACCATCCAATTCCAATTCCCATGTGGTGGGGAACCTCCCATCAGACCAGGCTATTCCAAGCCCCATCCAGCCTGGCATTGAACATCTCCAGGGATGGGGCAGACACAGCTTCTCTGGGCAACATGGGCCAGGGTCTCACTGTCCTCACAGAAAATAATTTCTTCCTGAGATCTCATCTAAATTTCCCCTCTTCCAGTTTAAACCATTACCCCTCATTGTATCACTGCATGTCCTTGTAAAAACTTCCTCTCCAGCTTTCTTGCAGGCTCCCTTTAGGCACTATAAAGCTGCTATAAGATCTCCCTGGAGCCTTCTTTTGTCCAGGCTGAACTCCCCCAACTCTCTCAGCCTGACTTCATAGCTTGATGTCTCACTTTTCAGGAGAGGAGAACACATAAGTTGAATTCATACACCTTTGATCATGAGAGCTCCTTGAAACCCCTCCTCCCAGTAAGAACTAAGTCCAGTTCTCAAGCTTCAGCTTTTTCTCAAACTGAGTCTGCAAAGCACAGCCGTGCCTCTTCCAGAAGGCATCTATGGGTACTGGTGCAAAGTGGGTAAGTATTTTGGCTACAGCCATGCATTAAAGTCCTTTGTTTCTCAGTTTTTCTCTGACCAGTCCATGGTCAGCTTTTACATGTATTTGTTTGTAAATACAAGAAGACCCTTCCCAGCCTCCAAACTCTACATGAACATGACTTGAAGTCATCACTGCCTGAGCACCCAGGAACACCTGTTGCCTTGGAAAGCAATACCAGGCTGAATCTAACACCTGCACAAGAATCCTACCATGAACTTGTCAGTCTGTCCAGTTTCAAAGTTGTCTGAATTGTTGTCCAGCTTCATCTCATCTGACTTCCCCTTGTCTCCATAAATCTGGAAGAAGATGGTGGCATCCGTCCCTGCATTCTTAATGTCACTTGTCCAGATCCATAGAGACCAGGGGTTTTCTACAAGGAAAGGTTTGAAACATTTTGTTTAAAAAGTAAGTTTTAAAGGCATAGTGATAAAAACCATAATTCTCATTCTTTCCCCTGGTATAGAATCATAGAATTGTCTGGGTTGGAAGGGACTTTTCAGATAGTCTAGTCCAACCATCAACATCACAATGGCAAAACCCACCACTAAACCATAAACTCCTGGCTGGTAGGAAGGGTAGGATGGTATGAAAGAAGGCCAGTACATTTTATTCTTTTCTGCAAAAACATAATCAGCTGCTACATAACATACGAAATGAGTAAACCTGGAAATATAATTTTTTCTTTTCATTTACAATAAAATGAGGAAAAACATAATTCACCACTTTCCAGGTGAACCATAGAATCATGGAATGGTTCGGGTTGGAAGGGTCCTTAAAGACCATCCAGTTCCAATCCCCTGCCATGGGCAGGGACACCTCCCAGCAGACCAGGTTGCTCCAAGCCCCATCCAGCCTGGCCTTGAACCCCTCCAGGGATGAGACGGTCACAGCTTCTCTGGGCAGCCTGGGCCGGGGTCTCACCGTCCTCACAGCAAAGAATTTAGATTTCATCTAAATCTCTCCTCTTTCAGTTCAAAACCATTCCCCCTCATCCTATCACTCTGCTCCGTGATACAAAGTCCCTCTCCATCTCATTGCAAACAGGGTAATCCAGGGATGTGCTCCATCTCTGTAATTTCAGCGGATTTCTGCAACAACTACAACTCTAGCTTCAAAGACAGCTTTAAAGTCAGGGAAATATCATCAACTTTATTTTTGTCAATGGGAAAGAGTCTCCAGTTACATGTGTAAGCAGTGTAGCTACAGGTAGGTCCTAAAAATTGCTCCAGATGGTCTGTGTCTGGAACGAGGAGGAGTATGGATGCAGCCACATATCCCTTCATAGTAATGACCCTTCCCAAGGTTGGAATAAGCCCAATTATCCCAGATACACCTTTTGCAGGACAGGCTAGCAACAGAGCCCATTCAGGTGTGTCTAGGCATGCTGAATTATGTGGGGCAAACATCCTCAGAACAATGTAAAGATGTTTTTCAGAAGTATTTTAAGTTATTTAAATGCCTAAATCCCATGGAACTTCAGTTAGCAGTTGTGTTACTCCAAGTGACATGCCCAAAGATCATAGCAAAGCTACAAATCTTTTAAGTCCTCACCCAATATCTTAAAGAAAAGAGCAGTCCACCTGCAGAATCTCTACATCAATTTTCACACCAGAGCATGGTTGCACATACAGAGGTGACAGTATTTCCTTTAAAAAAAGCCCCTCATCTGCATTTGTTATTGATAATGATGTGTTTTGCTTCTGCGGGCCTTGCAGCACCTACAGGAGAGGGAAGAGGTTTCTTTCCTGGACTCAGACACCAGCTGAATTATTCACAAATCCTAATGAAAGAACTGCTAACCCTTTCGGTATGCTTGAGCCCACATGAGTAAGGCTCGACCTTCAGAGCCCAGAATGGAATATAAAAATATGATGACATGCATATAAATTAGATTTTTAGTGATCTGCTCAGCATTTGACTGTAAAAAAGAGGCGACAGCTATTAAAGAAAATGAGGGGTGGAGAGGGGACTCTCTTGTAGAAAAAGTTTTGCCCTTATTTTAATAATATGCAAAATGTTGGTGGCCACTCCCTTCTGAGAAGCACCAGCAAGTTTTGTCTGAGCAGAAATGAAGCTAAAGCAGGTTTGCATGTGGCATGTGATGTAGCAACCTGCACTCCTTGGGGAAAAACGCAAGGGCAACTCAAACACCAGGGACTTCTCTCATCTGTCTGGTTTGGCCTCCCTGGCCTCTTGTTGGCGGAAAGGAGGAGTGATGCAGGCAGGGAGGGAGAAAAGGGGAACGTGTACCAGGATTAAATGCTGATGGAGGGCTCTCAGGGAGAAACCACATGGGGAGAAAAGTGGTCGAGCTAGGTCTGCAGCTCTCAGACTGCAGACATTTCCACAGATACTCATCATCCTCCTCCCCGGGCTCGCTGGGCACGTTCTCCCATTTCGCATCCCTTCATATCAAGGGATCCAGGCAGCCTGGAAATTCTTGGAGCCCAAGCAAATATTCCCTGAGGGGCACAAACACACAGGGAAGGCTAAACCTGACACATCACTTTCCAGGATATCATTCAAGATAAGGTGGGGTAGGGGGGGGAATTAAAACATATCAAAAAAAGACTGAGAATAAATACAAGCTAGACACCGAGCTGCAATCCGCTGCGGGAACAGCTTGAGAACGCGGCGCAGGGAGCTGTTTCACCATGGATACCTAAAAAGTGAGGCTGAACCAAGCTTTGATGGAGCTCTGCAGAAAGGGAGAGAAGGTCCTGCGTGCACGGGGAGACAGGCAAGATGACATAATAGGTCTTTTCTTACTCCAAGTCTTGCGCTTCTATAATCTGGCAGCTAAAGGTCACAGATTTCTCAAGGCTAATGCTCGCTGTCTATCTCCTGCACTGCGGCAGCGGGGGAATTAGCCTGTCAATAACAATCAGAGCTGATAATAGAGGGTTAAAGGTTGCAGATGCTTCAGTTAAACTGACCGAGTCAGAGGCGCGATGTGGTTGCGACACCGACGAACATCTAGATAAAGCTTATTTAAATGAACTGCCGTCTAAGCAGGAGCCCACCCGAAGCATTCGGATTAAACTGTGTCTATTATCCTAATTAAAACATCCTGATAACAGATACACGCTGGCGGCAGGCGAGGCGGCAGCCATCCCTGTGACTGGGTGGAAAATCAGCCATCAAGGCCAGGTGCTGGGGCCAGGGGTGGGTGTAGGAACACACCAGGACACTGTCCTCTGTCCCATCAAACAGCATCTCCAAGCAAACCTCAGCCATGGCCTCCCTCTAGGGAAGAGGCTTCCATTCTGGTGCTCATGTGCCTCCTCAGGCAGCTGGACAGGACTAAAAGCTGTTTTCTCTTTCAGGCCAAGAGTAAAAAAGTTGAAGTCAGAGGGAAGAGTGTGGTTTTTCTTCCTGCTCTCTCTCCCAGGAAGAGACTATCTTCATTTTATTAAGGTTATTTATAGGGTTTGTTTCCATCTGCCACAGGAAAGCTTTGCTTCTGCAGTGATAAGAAACTTAGCCTGGCTTCTCTACAAAGGAGAGATGGTGGCTGAGGCAGACCTAAGCCCAGTGGACCTAGGGAAGGATGCCAAGTCCAATTTCTTCCCTTAAGAAAAAGAGTGGAGTTCTTCAAAATACTTTAAGGCTTTCGTTTTAAACTCCTCAAACTGGGACATTCAAAGCTGAAACTCATGTAGGACTCAACTCACTTGACCCTCTACCTGACCATGCCCTGTGCCTGGACATGTTCAAGGCCAGGCTGGATGGGGCTTGGAGCAACCTGGTCTGGTGGGAGGTGTCCCTGCCTGTGGCAGGGGGTTGGAACTGGATGGTCTTTAAGGGCCCTTCCAACCCAAATTCCATGATTCTATGGGGTCCACGCATGTCATATTGCATGGGTGACACTCAGGGTACTGTCACGTAGTGGGGGGCCACAGGATGCTCTCGGGCACCTACTTTTCAGTCTTCTTTGGCGCAGGGAAACCATTTCATAGAGCTCCCGCTCTATTAGACCATCTCCTTCATCTTCATCCAGCCATTTTCCACATGGGAAGGTTTGTTCAATACCAGTGAAAGGGCAGTAAACCACCACCTAGGAAAAAAGATTGGTAAAGCATGCTTGAATATTGTGGTACTGGAAACCCACAGGACCTTGATACTGAAAACTTAAGTAACTAGAGCAAAGACAGAACTGGAGATCCTGGTCCTGGTCTCAAAATCAGGTTTTCTGGATCAAAGTAAACTGAACTGGTTGCACAATTCCTAATCTGGATTATACCTAGGGCCCTTTTGTCCTGGTATTCCCACTTTTTCAGAAAAAGGGTACACCAAAATTTGTCAACCAAAAAGAAGTAAAAGACCACCAGGGTGAGGGAATGGGGACATGCAGTGCAGCCGCAGGAGTCAGTGCACATAGAATCTGAGAACCGTGGAATGGTTTGGGTTAGAAGGGACCTTTAAAGACCATCTACTCCAACCCCCTGCCATGTGCAGGGACATCTTCAACTACATCAGGTTCCTCCAAGCCCCGTCCAATCTGATCTGGAACGTTTCCAGGGATGGGGCATCCACAGCTTCTCTGGGCAACCTGAGCCAGTGTCTCACCACCCTTGGAAGAAAGACTTTCTTCCTTATACCCAGTCTCAATCTACCCTCTTTTAGTTTAAAACCATTACCTGTTGCTACAGACACTCCTAAAATATTTGTCCCCATCTTTCCTGTAGATCTCCTTTAAGTACTGAAAGGCCACAATAAGGTCTCCCAGGAGCCTCCTCTTATCCAGGCTGAACGCCCCCAACTCTCTCAGCCTGTCCTCACACCAGAGGGGCTTTACACCTCGCAGCATCTCTGTGGCCTCCTCTGGACCTTCTCCAGCAAGTCCACATCCTTCTGATGTTGGTGGCCCCAGGGTTGGAGGCAGCTCTGCAGGAGGGTCTCACCAGAAGAGAGCAGAGGGGCAGAATTCCCCCCTTCACCCTGCTGACCACGCTGCTGGGGATGTAGCCCACATGTCCTGCATCACACCAGTGCACAGTAGGGTTTTGTGAGAAACACAAGATACAAAAAGCCTTCAAACACATCCTAAGCTGATTCCGTTTTCCAGGAAAACTGCATTTCCTCCCAGTTTCAGGGTAGGCAGATGCTTCCCTTTCCACCCTCCCATTGGCTCCTGCTGATCTTGTACATGATCTTACATCACATATTTGCTCCACTACTTCCCAGTAACAGTGGTGGTCAGCCACCTGGGTTTTTTCTGAGGTCCAAAGCAAACCTCAGGAAAGTCTGAATGTAGATGATAACTTTGTAATGCTTGGTACAATCCAAGAATGCATTTCTATCCAGCCCCTTGGGCAAACATCTGAAGGTGCTTTTGGCGCTGAGCAAAAAACAACCTTTATCTTTGTGACAGCCAAGGGGCAATCAACCCAATTAGTGAGTGATTGACTTATGCATCTAATGTGCCTTTGAGGTAATCAGCTACAACCATGCATTATGTATAATATTGACTTATTAAATCAGGGTATACTGTCATCCCAATAAAAGGAGATTTTTTTTCCCCTGTTAATACTTTTTTTCAGCTGCATCTGGTTGTTGGGGTCAGGTTATGAATTGGAAACAATCTGAGAGCTACCTACAGACAAAAAACATAGTCTCACCTTCTCACAAAACCAGCCAGAACTGACGCCGCAGTTGTCATGCCCAATGGTGACTCTGCTGAGAGGGCTGAGAAGAGCAGCTATTTCCACATTGAAGAGATCTGTCCTGGCACGCTCAAATTCACCTCCTTCCAAAAAAATCTTCCCACTGTTCTTTAAGCCTTTGGAGCCATGGAGAATTACGTGGATCTTGGAGTTTGTGCCAGCTCCTCTGATGTCCCCTGTCACTACAGCAACGTTGTACACAATACCTGAAGGGATCAGGAATTTGGTTAGGAAGAAAAGGAGGGAGGAAAAAAAGGCTGAGAATAATATTTTTGATTGGATTTACGTTGGGCTCTGCTGGTTTCCCACTGGTCTTTTCAGTTTTCCACTTACACACAGTGCAATGCTCCATTTGTTTTTGTCCCACACGTACCTCTGAGAAACCTACAGTCACCTTCAGACTATCCGAGGGAAACAGGCTTGTGGCAGCAAACTCCCTGTTGCATGGCCCATTAGAAAAAAGTAGTGGTTTTTTTTTTTTCACCACCTGGTGATAATTAGGCAAAGAAAGGCAAAAAAGAATTGAATTGGCAATAAAGCTGCTTGATTTTGAGAGGTACTAAGTACCAAACACACCAGAGGAAGCTGGAAGGATGGAGAAGTGTTACTTTAAACAGTGGTAGCAAGATCTGTGGTGCCACAAAACTCACAGAATCACAGAATCTTCATGGCTGGAAGGGACCTCTGAGATCATGGAGTCCAACCATATGCACACCCAAAACAAACAAACAAACAAAAAAACAACCAAAAAAACCCACAAACGAACCAAACAAAAGACCAAATCCCACAAAACAAATCACCAAACTCAACAGTCTCAGCCACTAGAGCATGCCCAAGTGCCACATCTTCATGTTTCTTAAATACCTCCAGGGGTGGTGACTCCACCACCTCCCTGGGCAGGCCATTCCAGTGCCTGACCACCCTCTCAGTGAAGTAATTTTCCCTAATATCTAATCTAAACCTCCCCTGCCGCAACTTCAGACCATTTCCTCTGCTCGCCTCTGGAAATCTGGAGTCAGCAGCCTCTAATGCTGCTGGAGCCAGCAGGACCTTCACTGTCACTGTGAGAGCCTAAAGCAAAACAAGGCCCGGTAGAGGCATTAGCCCAGCTGTAAGAAAGAAAAATATTTTGAAAAGAAGTCTGTATGCCTAAAAGTTTACTTTTTTTCCCCCCTAGCTCCAACTGTTCATCTAAGAAAAATAACACTTCTTCCTGTAAGCCTTACTTTTCAGAGAGCTCATTGTCAGGCACATCTGAGACCTGTGTCATGGCATCAAATAAAGATACACTTCTGTAGCTTTGTCCGTATTTTAGGGAGGATGTATAAAACAGGTGGGACCCAGGCTAAGTTCTTCCTTTGCTTAAATCACCCACAAATTTCAATAAGGACTTTGGACAAAGCAGAAACATCAGAAGCCTCTCTTTTATAAACAAGCCTCTCTTTGAAGTTTATGCTAAAATTTGTATTCAAGCACAGCTGACTGCACACATATCTTCAACAAAAGCTTGTGAGAGCAGGGAAAAAATGCACAGTCATGACTGGTAAAAAATAAGAAAATCTTCTTGTAAATTAATTTATTTTTTTTAACTATTTTTTTTTCTTTCCCCAGCTTTCTTTCCCATCTTCCCCTAATTTCCCCCAACATGCATCCTGCAATCAGCACCCATACCACTTTCCTCATGCACGTGAAGTGGGGAGCATACAAGGACTGCAGATGTTGAAGACCATGCGTTGAACTAATGCACAGCTATTAGGTGCTTATTCAAGGTGTTGTCTTTATGCTAATGAATAAATACAAGTAGAACTTTAGGCAAATAATCTTCTGCCCTGTAGTAAGTTCTTTTATTGACCTTACATCCAGGTTTCTTTCATCAGAAGCATAACTTTTGGTTTGTTTTTGTCTCTAGCCATGCTGAAATTAAAAAAAGCAAGTTTTAGGGTTCGGCACTACCTTTGTTTTGTAAAAGGGTGCAGAGTTTCCCAAAGAGAGACTGAAGTACAATATGCACTACTGTTTGGCACGTCAGTGACTGTGCAAATAGCACTCCACTTTTGGAAAGCTGGTGTGCAGCCTGCTGAAGTACAAGTTGGATCTTTCATCCTCTGCCCATCAGCCCCTCATCCATGTGTCTCAGGTGATAAATCAGCATGTAGGTCCTGCAAAGCTTCACCTATGAGATACAGAGGTGGGAAATGTGATGGTCATTCAGGGACCCTCACACAACACAGCCTGTCTCTGGCAGATGCTCCACTGCAGGTCTCCCTGAGTGTGAGGCACTCAATCTTTTAAAGAAAACATGGCTAGTAGCATTAATTAAGCCTTTGTATCTTCTCATTTCCCACCATGGATTCAGCTCATGACTTCTCATGACTTTACCTGTGGCTTCAGTGCCCCCAACCAGAATGTCCCTCTGGATTTTTCCATCATCTTCATCTAAAGCAAACCAGCGTCCAACTGGGAATTGGTACACACATTTATTGCCAATGTCTTCAATGATCACCTAGGAGAAAATAACCATCACTTTACAAAGCGACATGGAAAAAGCAAAGGTGTTAAATGAGAGGTGACAGAAGAGCAGAAGCTTATTGTACACACTCTCACCTGGTATTTAATATATTCAATACTAAAGGCAGATCCCTCTCCTTTCCCTAATTAGTAGTGATAGAATTTCAGACAATCAACAAGTGAAAACCCAGTCTTTTTAGTTTTTTTTTAAATCCCATGAACTCAACCTGCATTTCTCGCAGTGTATGAGACCAGATGTCTCTGCTAGCAAGACCAGCTGGCTGGCCTGTCTTCCTTCTCTCCAGAGCCCCTTTGCTGGCTACTCTTCTCCATCAGCTGAATGGCAGCTCTTTGTTCTGCTCTGGGAACAGGCTGTCTTCTTTCTCTCTCAGTTTTTGGAACAAGTATTCTTTGTTATAAAATAATACCAAGGAATCTCAGGACAAATCAAGACCATCGGATCAGCTTGTGTGACCTGTGCTATCCCACTCAGTTACCCAGTGATGGAACCATTTCAAACAAGACATCCATGAAACCCAATGGGAGGAATAGTTTCTAATTTGGAAGAAATTGGCTCTTAGATGTATCAAGATAGATATTTCACTGAAACAAGCCAGGGAACAATCTTTCCTTTTAATACTAGAGTAAACCAGTGTTACCCACTCAGAGTTTCTTGCACCTCCTGCTGACACATTTCATACCAACATCTTCTTTTGATTTCCTGAAGCTTGCCATAGAGTTACTGCAGTATTTTGAACAAGCAGTGAAGAGCACTGAAAATTTTTGGCCAGAAAAGAAGAAATCAGAATGTCTACCTGCCTGCATGGCTTAGATCTCAGAGAATGAAAATCACTATTAGGGACAGACATTGCCACTTTTCTCTGCCTTCTCAGCAAATGATCTTTGGGAACCAGAGTTTCACCTCCTGTCACTTGTCCCACACTGTGCTGTTGACTGTAGCATTATTGATTCTCGTTGTACCTCCACAGACATGTGTAGCAGTGTCTGCCAGGTCTGGGTCAGTCAGCATGAAAAAGCAGTGCTGGAGTGTTAGAGACGGAGCTAGATGAGGACAGGAGAAATACCAACACTCAGATTCCCCTCTACCAGCTGATCCTCTTTGGGTTCCTGTTAATGTCTTTATTCATATATCTAGAGGTGGAAAAATGGCTCTGAGTATAAACCACACTGAAAAGCCAGGAAACATGAGAATTTCTAATGATGCTTAGCAAGTTCATTTAGGAGTAACAATGCCAGAGTCCCCACAGAGTTCCCAAATATTGGACCTAATTAGAGAAAAACATCTACCAACAGTGGAAGATAACTCGTCTATGTTTTAGTTCATTTCTCCAAGCTTCCAGTTGAACTTGCAAGGTGAAAGTTGCCTTTGATTAGTTAATCACAAACATCTCAGAGGTTCCTGTGGCAGAACATTGGATTAGTGTGTTGCATGCAATTCATCACTAGTTCAGGCTTTGGGACTTAAGCAACCTAACCAGCACCTAAACTCACGTCATGCACATCTGCAATTTGAGAATGAGCTTCCTTTTCTTCATCATTTCCCCCCACTTTTAATCACAGGCAGCACAACAGCTCCGTTTTTAATCTTCTGCATTTTTTGCAGACAACCAACATAATAAATTTTAGTGCAGTGTATGGTGGGGTGGAAAAGAATGTGCTAATATTTGCATTTGTAACACATCAAACCACCCTGTAATCTGGGATTTACAAATTTGGGGTCAGATCTTCAGTGGATCAAAGCCAGCTGTGTTGAACTACACCAGCAGAGGAAAGATAATCAGATTAGAGAAAAAACTCACAGATTTCTCCTCTTAAAATATTCCTTCACTAAATGCTGCAATACCATCATGCCTTAGAACAGGAGATTAAAACACAGAGGAAAGTGGAAGAAAAGAATCTTTATGGCAGGGATATCTTTTTTTTTTTTTTTTGCTATACCAATGATAAATCACTTAAATTTGTCCAGGCTAAAAGTCTTTACACGTTTCCAGTATGAACAGACCCAACAGATATTTCCTAGACTCTGGTATCTTTACAGTCTTGGTAATGAGTTAAGTCAAGAGAGCAAGGTGAGCGTTGGAAGACCCAGCTTGGAGAATTCCCCTTCATCTGTCAAAGAAACTGCAGGGACTGAGACAGAATAAAGAGTATTAGAGCAGGCAAATTCAAATCTTAACAACTGGATTTTCTCACTGCCACGAAGTTCCCTGAGATGTCTGATGATTTTGCAGAATCATAGAATGGTTTGGGTTAGAAGGGGTCTTAAAGGTCACCTAGTTCCAACCCCCCTATCCATGGGCAGGGACACCTCCCACCACACCAGGTTGCTCAAGGCCCCATCCAGCCTGGCCTCGAACCCCTCCAGGAATGGGGCAGCCACAGCTTCTCTGGGCAACCTGGGCCAGGGTCTCACACCCCTCAATTTACCTAAACCCAGAATTTCTCTCATTTTCTACCTGCCCTTATCTGAAACTGCTGTGGCTGATTTAGATGCCCCACACTGGCAAGCACCAGGCTGCTGCCACTGCTTCATCAGCCCCACTTTGCTCTGCAGAACAAGTAAGTGCTGGAGACATCAGTTCTGGGAAGGTGAAAATTGGATTTGTGCCTCTCTCGGTAAGCAGGAAGCTGTATCCCTGGCACATATTCCTGTGTTTCTTGACATCAGACCATTGAGAGGTTAAAAAGTGTGGCATTTTGATCCCACACCAAGCTTAAGTTAAACATCTCAGGAGCAACTGACCTTTGAGAGGAACCAGCCAGCAGAACCACCCTTGTTATTATGCCCTATATTAATTTTCCTCAGCCTTCCCAAATTTGGCGCATCGAGTGTGAACTTGTCCTCTGCTCCCTTTTCGAAGTTGTCTTTATCATTGTCAAGTTTCCTCACACCTGAGGAAAAAAAAATAGAGAAGAAACCAAGGAAGAAAAGGTTACTGCCATATATGTGTTTGTAAGGGAAGAAATATTTAGGAATGTCACCACTGACTGAGTCCAGTGTTCTTCAGATATCAGCTCTCTGCAACCAGGATTCAAGGTAAAGGCAGAGGATTTTATATTCTAATAAAAAATTGTACCTTTTCTTGAGCACACAAAAGACCAGGATTTTGAGTCTAATGTCACAGTTATTTACAACTTTCAGAGTTTTCAGAAATATATATCCAGATGGCTTTTGCATCTTTTCTTTTTTCTTTTTTTTTTATACCACCGCATTTCCTTTCCTTTGAATGTCTTTAAAAACCTCCAAACTGTTTTAAAAAAGGCTTCAGTTGGTCACAAACTGCAGATTTTTGACATTTCAGGACACAGGGTTCTTTGCTGCATTGCTCAGGAAGGATTTATTTTCAAATTAGGACCCAACCAGGGGTATATTGCCTTTTCCTGATCTCACAGGAGCTTGCTTTTATGAAAAGTATTGAAGCCCTGACCCTGGTTGCAACCACGGCTGTTTCTGTGCAAGGAAGATTGAACCTGTCCAAGGCACCAGCGCAGGGAAAGGTCTCAGAGGGCAACTCATCCCACTTCCAGGAGAAGGGGATGAATGATTTTTCCGGAGGTGTTATTTCTCTGTGTAGATATGACAGAGTGCCTGGACAACCAGCTTAGACTCCCACTTTCAGATGCCTCCAGTGAGATCAGATGAATCCCCTTGTAGAAGTCTGGGGAATTAATCGAGGATAAAACCTATCCACCAGGTTTCATAATCTGTTCAAGGACACTTGGCTGACATCTTATTGCTGTTTCTTGAATTTGATAGGATAGGTGCAGTATAGAAGTGAGAGAATATTTTCTCTCTGGATCTCCAGGAGTTTCCACCTACCTTTCTCCATGGTATGACCCAAAGAGTTTGGTCTTGACATGCCTTTTACTATTATTGTGTTAAAGATATTTAAAAAAATACATTCAAGTTCCTAGATCACTGTTGTACTACAATCTACACTAAAAAAAATAATTAAAAAAAAAAAAGAGGAAAAAAAAAGGGGGGTAAAAAAAGAAAAGAAAAGGTGCTACCATTAATTTAAAGCTAGTGGTTTATAGTGGTTTATGCCGGTGGTTTACAGCACATTTTCCCAGGCTTTGGGGGGTTTTTTGCTGGTAGGTGACTTCGGTGGCACTCACATCCCAGCTACGACTGCTGCTCTGCAGATGCAGCTTCCAGAAGCTGTGGATGTGAGAAAGCCCAGAGCTAACAACACCATTTGTTGTGCCTTTCACTCAGCCAAATTATTCTGCATTTGCCAGATTGCTGCTGTGTGTTGTTCAGACCGCAGGCCTGCGGAGCAGGAAGAAATATTTGAGGAAATGATTTGCATTTGAATACCTGTGTCTCCTTTCTCACCGAAGATATTAATGAAGACATCCGCGTCTGTTCCGCTGCCGCTAACTTCGCCCGTAAAAACTCGGACCACGTATTTGTTGACTGCAAGGAGAGAGGCAGAAATCCCAACAGGTTAATAACTTGATGGTTTGATACAAAAGATGATACTGCAAAGCAATTTGGGCTCTGCTGGTGCTGTCTTGAGGGCACATCTGAACCGTGGCTCCTGGTACGCTGACCCTCTTCTCCGTATGAGGAATAAAATTCCCAGGCAGAGCTCTGACACTGGCTATTCACCGCCCCGGGCAAGGGGAACAGATCGCTCAGTTCCCGGCCTTGACATTGAAAGCTGAACTAGATGAGAGGAAGGTGCAAATGTTGATGTTGATACATGGCCATTAACTGAACTCAGACCTACACCCCAGCCTTGCTTGTTCAAAACATCAATGAGTTACAGAGCCAACCGTCTGCCCAAGCTCAGACCTGACCCCTGGTCCCAGCTATTTTTGCAGCTTAGCTTATACTAAGCCTGGCTGGTGACAAGAAGTCACCTACTGAAGAAAGGTCAGTCACACTGCACAAGCACAAAAATCTGAAGGTGACCAGCCTGCTGCTCTGCTCAGTTTACCAAAAAAAAAAAAGTTTAGTTCTTTCCACTTAGTGGAGAAATGGGATTAAAGCCCAGGAGCTGCGACACTGTGAAGCTGCATCATGTGTGTCACTAAGAAATGCAATAATCACATGGGTGGGCCACACCAGAGACATTTCACATGTGCCTTTTGGGTGAGTTCAAGATGCAAGCTCTTCAGTGGGATCAGGATGGGTCTAACTTGGCTCCAAAGAGCAGCAAGGGTGAGTACATCTTCTTCTGAAATCAATGAGAAAATTCCCATGGCCTTCAGCCTGACTGTATTTGAGGTACACATGGGCACCTTTCAAAATCTGTCACCAAAGTCTACCTGACTGCCTTGGTTCCTCCAAGAACTCAACCGCAACAGACATCAGTGCCATATCCTCTCTGCAGAACCAGTGCTCGAGACAGACAGCAAGACACAAGACAACACTGATAAAAATTGATGCAAAATCTACTGCTGACCAGTACATGACATCATATATGCTCTCAACGAAGAATCTGTGATACCCTGCATTACTGAACACTGGCTAACCGATACTCCAAGCCCTACACCTCTACATCACCTATGTCACCTCTTCATTTCTGACTCCTGTGCAGGCTGCTTCTGCGAAAGGGGCAACTGCACAGGCCACATCACACATACCTCCCTTACAAAAATAACACTTTTTGCACCATAATCCATGGTGAGCAAATTTTTCCCCTTTACCAGGTACAAAGTGAGGGGAGAAGCTTGTCTGGGCTTCCCAGCCAGCAGCAGAAATAAAATCCCTCTTGAGCTACAGACTGTCACAAGCCCTGGGTCACCTGCCTCCTCCACCATAATCAGGGTATATTAAAAATTATTCTAAGAGACAGCAGACGCTTTGGTGCACATGCTCCCCCTGAGGCAGAGGACGTGAGAGCAAGCATATGAGGAGCAGTTGTTGGACCATCCCCTGAATTATAAAGATGTGCTCTGGTCCCAGGGTGAGGAGTACAAGGGCAGAGCCCAAACAGAAGGGGAAATCACCTGTCACGGTTTAATGAATGTGCTCTGAAAAGGCTAAAAATCGGGCTGACATTCTTGGCGCCCCGTCACAAAACATGCCATTACAAATAAAATAATAATGATAAAACTGCAATAAATACTAAATAACAGGAAAGAGGAGGGCAGAACCAGACTCAGACTACGGAGAAAACGTTTTAATGTTTCTCTCTAACTTTTTTACTTCAGTTCATGGAGCTCTTACTACCTGCTAGTGATAGGCCAGCACCAAAGGATTTAATTTGCATTAGCCAAGGATGAAGACGGTGCAATTTACAGCTCCCATTTGGCCACTAAGCTGCTCTGACTAAAAGTGACCCGCTGTACACAGGGATCTTTAATCACAGACCACGTTTTTCAAGAAGCTTTGCAACTTGTGCCTCCTCTAGAACATTTATTCTGACGACAGTGATTAATTTTCTACTTCACTTTTCAGAAGGACAAAATGGGGTAAGAGGATCCACAAAAGGACAAGCATGGGCACCTGAAGTTACATTGCCCTTGAAGGATCAGGCTTTATGCTTCTGAAATATAGACCAGAAGGATGCCTGAAGACATGGCGAGCACCAAGTAGGACATGTAGATAACAGGTCAACAAAGAGCAACCAGCATCAGTGTCCAAAATCAGGGCAGGAAGGGCACCTTGTATAGGTTGTGCAGAAATATATCTGGTCAGCAAGAAAATCACTGGCAGGATTATTTGTCAGACCTAATGCTTTGAAAGGTTTTTCAACATGGCTATATTTCTTATCTAAGGTATAAAATGACACTGTTTGACAACCTGCTCAGGACACCAAGTGCTCCCAAGGGCTCTCTACACATACACCATTGCTGTCAATGCCAGACCCCACTGAGGGAGCTGGTTCCTGAGCCTGCAGAGATGGGCAGTGCTTGGGGCTATCACTGTGGGCTGGTGGCAACCACAGGGCACTGTGTGGCAAGAGACTTGTGTTTCCTCCTAAAATATAAGCAATGGGATGCACGGCACACGCTTGCACATCTCTTCTCCGTGCTCCTTGCGGATGTGTTTCCACAGGCAAAGCTACTCCAAGAACATTAGCAGTCTTTGGCTCAGCTCAGAGCATCTCTTTTTTTCATGGACCACAGAATCACTCCAAGTGCATGCTCACCAGGTGTCCCCCTTAATTTTTTCCATGTGTTCCCCACTCTGAAACTCTGTACACTCAAGCCCCATTCCTGCCCTGCTGAGCTCTACCTACAGGGCAATTTTAGTTCCNGCATCTCAAACAGATGGCGAGGATTCAGCTGCTCGAAGCATGCAAGGAGAGGCTCTCATTGCAGCCAGGCAGAGATCCAGCTGAAGCCAAGTACTCCTCATTTTAAGCACGAGTGGATGTTGTCCCTTGCTCCACAAGCCCTCCACCTTGCATTATTTAAAGCAGTGACATCGTCTTTTCAAAATTACCCACGTGGCTATTTTTTAATCTCAATACACGGTCCTGAAGTGGTCTGCAAAACAGAGATGTTGCCTGGATTTTGGTGTTTAGTTATGCTTTTTTTTTTTATTGTGAATCCTTCTCCTCACACCGAGAGCACGCACGATGCTAACGTACGACCGGTAGAAACTGTGACTCCACCTAGCAGACCCGGCTCGCTGCAGCATCATCAGGGAGAAGGGAGCTTTCCTGGAGGCAAAATTAGCAGCTTTGGAGGCACGAACTGCAAGCTGCCAAGCGCGAGTGAGCAAAAAAAAAATTTAGTAGGGGGAGCAGTGACTATTTTCTGCTTCCTTTCCTCTCCCCGTTGCAGCACACAAGCGCAAATGCCACGTATGGCTACAGCGCTTTCCTTCTCTTTACAGCTCCGTTAGAGACGATCCAGCTCCCCCCCAACACCTCTCACCCAACACGCCGACACACACAAAGCTGTCCCAAGAAGGCGTTTGGAGACATCGCCAAGATGCCATCTCAGGGCAGCAGTGGGGTGGCACTAACTGATATGACACACACACACACACCCCGCCGCCACCACGTTAATTTAGCAGAGATGTGACAGCCCAGCAGCTTGTGTGTTACTGAATAGACTCAGCCCCAGCTCTCAGCAGGGAGGAGGGAAGTTTAATATTGCACTGTCAGCATCAGACTCTTTCCACTGAGAGCCAAGGCACTTGTTTTGGTGAAGGGCTGTGGTGCCATGGGGCATCCCAGGGGATGGTGGGCACAGGGCTGCAGCCCTCCTACCCTCCATGTACCCCTTCTGGGCTGGTCCTCTACCATGTCCATCCCAAGGAGCCAGGCTGCTTCAGGGGAGGTTTAAGATGGATATTACAAAAAATTTATATGCTGAAAGGGTTATTAAACCTTGAAACAAGCTGCCCAGAGAAGTGGTGGAGTCACCATCCCTGGAGGTGTTTAAAATATGTGTAGACATGGCACTGAGGGAGATGGTTTAGTGATGGGTACTGGCAGTGTCATGTTGGTGGTTGGACTCGATGATCTGAAAGGTCCCTTCCAACCTGGACAATTCTATGATTAGACCAACACCTTTTTATCCATCCCCAGAACCCCTGAGTGCTCTCATGCAGCTTCTCTCCCTGCATCTAACCACGGAGAATACATGGGCACATCCCAGCCAAATCCTTCCACCTGCAAGCTGCAGCTGACTGCTCAGCCGTGCTATATTCACCTGTTAATGCCATTTATTTAGCAACAGGATAGAATTGCCCAAGGAAATCTTGAGGCTAATACTATCTGGGACACTGGGTAGGGTGTGTACACACTAGCTGCTGACTTTGTAGCAGCAGGGGCATCAGATTTGGGCAGGGAAATAAAGTCAACCATGCTTCATTACTGAGAGTTACCAGGGCACTGTGAATGCCCTGCTAAGACATCCCTGCCTTGTGTGTGACCTGTGGTGGAGCAGGGCAGTGGCTCAGCATTCAACAACTGAGGAATGTCACAGCCTTCAGAAGCAAAACACACTGGGTTAAAAGCAAGAAGCTGAGCTGCAGGCAGCGATGGATTCTTCTCGTAAAGCGACTTTGAGCAATTATCCTTCTGTTCTCACTGTGCTCCCAAGGGTGGCAATGTTTAAGGATCCATCCTGTATGGCTCAGCGGTGGAGGCAACGCTACTGCCTCTGAATTGCTGCTGGCAAAGGAATGCATTTGTGGTAAGTATGGAAAGTGAAAAGAATTGTCGCCAGAGGCAGAGGCAATCCGCAGGTGCAGCGCAGTCTCAACCTGAGCCTGCCACAGCCTCTTTGCAGGCGCCTGGGAAGGTGGTTTCACATCCATATGCCTCAGTTCCCCACTGTCAGAACGAGTCAGGCATTCCAGCCCACCAGAAGTTGTCTGACAAAATCTCTTCTTGACGGAAAGCACTGGCTTGTCAAAACGGAAACTCCTTTACGCCACTTCTGACAAGCATATTCCTCAGTGACAGCTCGACTTCTTGGTCAGAGTAACCTTAAAATGTCAGAGAACCTATGGTTAGGGCACAAAGCTGGGGTTTGGCATCCCAACGTGTTTGTCAGGAAGTGTAGTGATAGGACTAGGGGTAAGAGTTTTAAATTGGAAGAGGAGAGATTTAGATTGGATCTTAGGAAGAAATTCTTTTGCTGTGAGGGCGGTGAGACACTGGAACAGGTTGCCCAGAGAAGTTGTGGATGCTCCATCCCCGGAGGTGTTCAAGGCCAGGCTGGATGGGGCTTTGAACAACCTGGTCTCGTGGGAGGTATCCCTGCCCATGGCAGGGGGGTTGGAACTGGAGGATCTTTAAGATCCCTTCCAACTGTAACCATTCTATGATTTGAAGCAAGCGTTTGAATTTAGCTCTTATCTGTCCTGGGAAAGAATCAAACCCAACAGGCTGACATCACCTCTTCCTAGATCAGATTCTCCTGACCTTCTGGTGGAGATGCCTTGCTGCATTTTAATATACAACACTCCCTCAAATACTGTGTTCAGCTTTGAGCCTCTCATGACATGAAAGACATTGCGGGGCAGGAGTGTGTCCAGAGAAGGGCAACAGAGCTGGCGAGGGGTCTGGAGCACAAGTCTNAGGAGCAGCTGAGGGAGCTGGGGGTGTTCAGCCTGGAGAAAAGGAAGATGAGGAGAGACCTTCTTACTCTCCACAACTCCCTGAAAGGAGGGTGTAGCCGGGAGGGGTTTAGCCAGGTTCCTTCTCCCAAGGAACTGGCTATGGAACAAGAGGAAATGGCCTCCAGTTAACGCCAGGGGAGGTTTAGGATGGATGTTAGGAAAATATTTTACACTGAAAGGATTGTCAAGCCTTGGAACAGACGACCCGGGGAAGAAGTGAAATCATCATCCCTGGAGGTATTTAAAAGCTAGGCAGATGTGGTGCTGAGGGACATAGTTTAGTGGTGGTTTTGTCATTGTTGGGTGATGATTGGTCCCAATGACCTGAAAGATCTTTTCAGCCTAGACAATTCTGTAATTCTATATCTGGAGTCTCTGCAAACACTGCAGAGAAGAAAACTTTCCTGACCCTAATCATTACACCTCTCTCTATTGCAATAGCAGGGACCCTGGAGGTAGCTACACAGAGGAAAATGTAATGAGAATCTAAAGCAACCCCTGTAAAAGCAGAGGAGCCCTGCTGAGTTCATCAGGAGCTAGCCAGGTCTCAAAAGCACGGTTTGTTCTTCCACAAAAAACTGTGCATAGTTAAGAAAGATGTTTTATTTCCCCATCCAGGATTGGGTTGAGTTCAAAGGGTTGGTTTAGAGTTTGAGAATAATTAATCTCTGTCAAGAGTAGTTGACAACCATCTGTCTTAATGAGCTGCATCTTCAGAGGCGGTGAACAGAATCACACAGAACCTTCACAGCTGGAATGGACGTCTTAGGTCGAGTTCAACCATACACACACAAAAAACCCCTACAATCTCAGCAACTAGAGCATGCCCTGAAGTGCCACATCAACACATTTCCTCAACACCTCCG
>VXBW01009217.1:128540-162098 GCA_013400375.1 Thinocorus orbignyianus | reverse complement strand
CAGGTCCTTTTCTGCTGGGCAGCTCTCCAACCACTCTTTCCCAAGCCTGTGTCTTTGCTTGGGGTTGTTGTGACTGAACAGTTCCTGAAACCAAGGGCCCAAACTGGAAATGCATACTATAAAGACACTTGGGGTGCAGGGGATGTTGATGAGGAAAGAGTTTCACATTGCTTTTGGCCAAAAATACAGAAAAACCTTTGTGTGGCTTTGGGGTGCACATCCTCAGAGGCAGCACCAGGGATGCAAGGCTGGTGCCACTCCAGATCAGCATTTTTTTTAGTCTCAGAAGACCTCTCTAAAAGCATGTGCTTAAGAAGAAGATATTATTGCTACCACCCAAGGAGATATAACACAGGGGAAAAGAAAACAATTATATTTGCTCTGCTAAACATTGCATTATCCTCAACCACTGCCTCGTGCTTCCCGTAATGAGCTCGACCCCTTGGTCTCCCCTTCCAGCCCAGACACCGTGAAATTCAGCCCAATTTTGAGGCGGTTTTTCATGAAATCGAAGTGTGCATCAAAACAGTTAATAT
Source organism: Thinocorus orbignyianus (assembly GCA_013400375.1). Taxonomy (NCBI): domain Eukaryota; kingdom Metazoa; phylum Chordata; class Aves; order Ciconiiformes; family Thinocoridae; genus Thinocorus; species Thinocorus orbignyianus. Next base: position 161,562 of record VXBW01009217.1, on the reverse strand, counting down.
ATTAGGATTCAGCCCAGATCATCCATCTGCAAAGCCTGTGAGAGGCAATCTACCACATGCAGGAGCCTTTACTTGTAGGATATGCTAAACTGATGTTCCTACTGCGACTTCAAAGTGATGATGACATTTTGAAGTGAGCTTTAAACGACCTTGCTCAAGAGACAATAGCGGTTTAGTCGCAGAAGCATGGACCTTAGCACAGAGCAACTCACCTTGTGACAGCAGCACGGAAATCCTTGTTCATCTAATTCTCCAAGATTTCTCATTATTTTTCATTAGTTCAGCCCCAAGGTGGTAGCCCAAAAAAAAAAAAAAAACACAAAAAAAAAAAACCCAACACACAACCACCAAGCCGAGCCTGCAGACGTTTCACAAAAGAAATATCCACTTCCTACTTTCTCCAGATCTGCTATTATCAAAATTGAGGAAATAACTGAAAATAAGCTCTTGGGTAAAACATCTCTGCTCTGAGCAAGGAGTGAAATAATTTTACAATATTGTTTGAAATCCTATTATTACCACTGTACTTCGGTCTTGCTGTATAGAAATAAGATATTTAAACAAAGTTATTTTATTTCTAAACTTACAGTTGAATTAATCACAGGATCTACACTTAATTGGTAAAAATTATTGCCCATCTTCACAAACACACTACACTGGTTTGTACTGGATCTGCTTATATCTGTATACCAGCCACACAGAGGTGTCTCATCCCTCTCCAAAATGTTTTCTCTTAAAACATGAGGTCCCCTATATGAATTACAAATCTCTGTTTCCACCCCACTTCTGGGCTCTGTGTATTTTGTCTTTCTTGTGGTTTACAAGTCACCAGTGGTTTTTTTTAGCTCTGCATTTCAACTTTGCATTGCCGTTACGTATCTTTAGAGACAAAAAGCCAGGCAAAAAATGTGATGCAGGTAAAACATCTGTAGCTGACTTGATTTAGACGTGGTGATAAAAGATGGGCAAAGTTCGCAGGGAGAGTCAAATCCATATCAAACCAACTGAAGGTTTTTATGTGGAAATAGAAGAAGATGGTTTTGGATATTCTGTGTGCCAGGTACCCTGACGTGCTTTTTCCGGCGGTATCGGCTGGGTAGTAGAAGGCATTACTCCCTCCGCAAACCTTGTTTATTGAACATCTCAGCATGCAGCTAGGCTCATCCTTAATTCAGGGTATTCACTATTATTCAAAAGTAAACAACTCATATTTATTTCATAAATATATTTAGCTGCCTTTTCCTGTGCTGATTATACGCTTCCAGTTCTCAATGAAAATAAAGATGAGTTTTGATGAGCAGGTAACACCTATTAATATTTCATTCTTGCCCCCTCCCTGCCTTCTACATAGTATTTTTACTATGAAAATAGTATAATAGTATTTTTTTTTTTTTTCCCATCTGACCATGGTAGTTTCCAAAAGGTGACACCTCATTTTGAATCATGACCCAGGGGAGGCAGGAGAAAGATCAGTCCCACCCTCCAGACCTGGCACTATATGAAATGAGGCTGCAAAGTCCACAGGACATCATCAAATGGTGCCTCATATCCCACATGCTGCTCCTTATCAGAGCTTCCCTCATGGGTACCCTGTTGGCCACAGCTTCAGTCCAGATCCAGTCCAGCCCTGAGGGACATGCCTATCCCACTGGGACAGGAAGGATTTAGCTACTGACTCAAAGTCAAGCATGTGCATCAATATCTGCTACCCCAAGGTACCCTCCAGACCTCCAGCCACAGCCATGAGGCACCCATCCTCATAAGTCTTAAGTCAACCAACATTAAAACTCCGGACAACGGACTGTGATGTCTTAGTAGAAGCCTTCCTTGCAGAGGAAAGAAATAACAACAGCTCACATTCCAAGCTCAAATATATGAGTTTTAGGCCCTAGTGGATCTAAAAACCTCAAAGAGTATCTAGGACACATTAACCCTTCATATGCTTGCACAGATGTAGTCAAAAGCCCACCAGGCAGAGAAGTCCAGCAAAGGTTTCTTCTTTGTGTGCACAGAGTGCCTTCATGACACCAGCATCAACTGCCTGCTCTGCCTTCGAAGGAAACCCTTCTGTGTCTCTCTGCTCACTGTCTTCTCCTCTGACCCACTGTGAACAAGTCTCCTCAGGTGATCTCATTAACTCTGCCCCAGACGAGGGCAGAACAATGATTCAAAGAAACTTCTGTAAGACTAATGGGTTGGAACTGACCTGCAACTCGATCAGTTGAGCTGCTCTCATTTGTAATTATAATAAATATTGTTCTCTTTTTTTACAGGCGAGACCTACCCTCTGCATGCACAAGCACATGGACACGTTTCACCTCCCATCTGCCTTTACAACAATCCAGTTCCCAGTCACTCTGTATGACCCTGCAGTCATCACCCCTTAGGACATATCCGTGCAAACTCTCAGATGCACCATACATCAACCTCAACTCAGGCCAGAACTGACACCACCATCAACTTTCCTGAACAAAGCTGGTTCTTGTCACAGCAAGGCAGAAAAATCATGTCTGCTTGCAAGGACCCATGCAGACTTAGCCCTAGATACAGCACAACTGCACCTGATCTGGTTTTTCGATCCATTTGTGACACAATACCAGTAATAAAAAGGATTGGTGATGGATGCCTGGCATTTGTATGTATGGAAAAAATAAATGCAGCACAACTGTTGGATATTCCCATTCTCAAGGTGTGTCACACATCATGACTGCCCTGCTCCTCAGTGCTGTGCTGCACAACACACCCGCTGCAAACAGGTTCATTACTAATAGGCCAAATAAGACTAAAAATTACCCAGAAGTAGTAAAGAATGGAGGAGTTTTACATTTTGAGGTCATTGATGCAGTGCTGTCCTACCATGAATATGCAGTCTTGAAACACTTTGACATGAGCTGCTGTCACATCCACATTTATAGCCCGTTGTGTCCAATCTTGAACAATTTTGGAGTGCTGATGGCCAAGGAGCCAGCTGGAAATCAGTCCTTGGCTCTCTCAACCTTGTTTGTAACATGCAATCTGGCAAGACTTGACCAAAATTTGACAGCTTAGCATAAATTGCAATTGCACAGAAGATTGAATGAATTTTCAGGTGTCTGTGCTCTTGAATATGATTTTAAGGACCAAGTATGTAAATGTCCCCTTTGAAAATGAATTTTCATTCTTTCTCTCAGTAAAAGCGCATTTACAGATAACTGTTTTGATTAGGGAGAGGTTTCAAGGACAACCAAGAACAGCCAACATGTTGGTGGCACCTAACCACAATTCTGCTCCTCATTCTCAGTAATACTGGAGGTCACACTGTGGAGAGCCCAGACTAACCTCAGCCAGCTAAACTGTGGTAACTGCCTGTTGTTATCACAGAGGAGAAGTGGTCCATGGATAACTAACATATCACCGAGCCCTAACAAACCACGGCTTCTTTTATGAATTCAGACATAATACAGCCTTGCAAAAATGTTCCAGCATTATGTCTTGAGACACCCTTCAGTCCACCTGAAGATCAAATCTCAGGACTCCCTGCTCCCCAGCTGGGTGATAAATTCTGTACCCTTCACATGTAGGGTTGGAGAAAGACATAGCACTGGTGTCTCACCTGCGGTGGGTGCAGAGCAGGCTGAGAGCTGCAAACCACCAGGGAAAAGGGAGTGAACCCAGCTGAATGAGAATCCGTGGGGTGGGAGACACGTGGGTCTGTCCACAGAGTGGCATAAGTGATTCATGACCAGTCTGTAGGTATCAGGCAATGGGCTTGCAACAAGCTCCCAAGTTTCATTTACTTTTGCATCCCTAGAGGATCAGTAATTCTTATTAGTGCAGCTACAAGCTCTGCTCTCCTCCCCCACCGCTTTGGCAGGACATCAGACACCCTCAAAGTGATCCAAAACCCACAACACTCAAAGGAAATCGAGTACCTGACTTCAGCTTTGAGCACGTCATTTGAATAAAGTCTCAGCCCCGGTCATACAATCCTAAGGCTTCATAAAATCAAGCGAAGCAGCATAACTCATTGAATAATAGACCTTCCTTGTAATTAATACCTGTAACGTAAATTAATCCAGGCTACCAATAGCAGCTGCTGGGTAAATAAGAATCTGTGGCACCATCACTGTCAAAGGGCAGTGGGCATATGATGCTGCAGATGTGAGCACAGGGAATAGAGGATCATTCAAGCAGGAACACCTAAAACATGACCTGTTCTCCTTGAGAAGTGTGTGGCATTCAACAGGGAACCTGACAGGAGCCATTTTATTCAAATAAGTAAATGCAACCACTCAGGTATCTGCAATCACTAGGTATTCCTGCCACCCTCAGCAAATCTATTTGGATCATGAAAAGAACTCTACTTTTCTTGTGTGTGTGTGTGTGTGTGTGTGTGTGTGTGTGTGTGTTCAATTTTTTAATTCTATGCAGACTACTTTTTGGAACACACTCTTTCCTGCATTTTTTAGTAATGGCTCTGTTTTTTTTCCCGTTCAATTAACTTCTTCAAAGCTCACAGCCCTGCAGGGATTCTCTGGCTAGCCCGTGCTCTTCACCAAGAAAAAAGCTGAGTCTCCCCTTAGCTTGGTAGGTTTTGGTCCAAGCATCAACAGTCCCCTTCAAATGCCTCTACTGAGCTTCTACAAAGCAAAAATATGACAAAAAATAATTTAATTTTTCTCTAGTCCACATCCCACACGTCACAGAGAAGGTGTATGTCCCAGTCGCTCAAGGTAAATCTTCAGAACAAAGATGAGAAAGGTCTCCAAGAGAATATCAAAAGCTGAAGATGCTGCAGGAGAGGGAACATGGAGGAAACTTGTTTGATTGCCTTCAAAAACATACCACATTGTGGCAGCAAATAGAGCATGAATTCAAGTCATGAGTCTAAGGTCTGTAACAACAGTTCCCAGATGGTTTACAAAGAACTGAAGGCAAAAGGGGAACAGTGACTGAAGAGACAAGACCAACAAGGAGAAGGGTATGGCACTGAACACTCCTAATAATGGTAATGTAGACTTAACAGGGAGTAACTTCAAACCAGAAGAAGATTGCTTTAGACTAGATATTAGGAAGAAATTTTTCACTGTGAGGTTGGTGAGACCTCGCCCAGGTTGCCCAGAGAAGCTGTGGCTGCCCCACCCCTGGAGGGGTTCAAGGCCAGGCTGGATGGGGCTTGGAGCAACCTGGTTTGGTGGGAGGTGTCCCTGCCCATGGAAGGGGTTGGAACTCAATGAGCTTTAAGGTTTCTTCCGACTGAAGCCATTCTATGATTCTAACTAACATTTCTTTAAACGCACATAAAATCAACAAACCAAATCATTATTCATTTGTCTAGTAGCTTAGGAAATGTTAATACTCAAAGAGTAAACGCCACTGTTTAATCCATTTGAAAGAAAGAAACAAAACCAACTAAAATTTAGGGCAATTGACTGGCAGATACAAAGCAAATCATATCACAATCTCATTTCAGACCTTTATTGATCCAGAGGAAGCCAGATGAATTAAGATAAATTTACATTTTCAGTTGACGGTTCACCTCAGCAGCCTGGGAATGTTTATCTTTCATTAATTATGGTTCAAGGGGAACTGCAACCCGAGAGATAGCTGAGCTAACCCTCTCCTCTTACAGATTCAGACCTGCCACCTGGAAAGCATCCAACCCTTCACCCGTGCTTCTGGCCTCAGCCCAGCTCCCTACGTTTATACGGGCGGCCGCAGAGAATCCAGCCTGAGACACTCAAAAGTGGGCTTTTCTGTCTGCTAAAGGCAGTGAGAACAGATGTGTTTCTGACAAATGCCTGGGTAAATCACTTCTTTCATACTTTTAAGGCAGGAGTCAACTTTATCTGTGTTTGTCCCGGCCCAAGCACATGGTGAGCAGCTGATGTATAACCCTAAACCACTTCTCCAGGAAAGCGGCTGGTCAGGACTAGATTTTCAGCTGGTGAAATGCAAAGTTGCTCCAGCAATTTCATTGGAGCTGCACTGATTTTTACCAGCTGAGGGTTTAGCCCACAAGTCTTTTCCTGCTGAGAGACAGGTGTTGGACAGGATGGAGAAAATCACATACATTCCTTTGAAACAGCTTTCCCAGGCAGGAGTAATAATAAATTCAGAGAAACTGTTGTGTCATTTAAAGATCTATTAAGATTGAATGGTTGACTTTCTCTAATTGTGTATTGCTTTGACTCACGCACTACCTTTTCCAGATCCCTCCTGCCCCCTTGAGGGTCCTTAACTCTTCCATTTCACAGACTGAAGGATAAAAGAGCAGCGAAGGACTGGCACACACAGCCCCAGCAGTAACTGGGTGGGTTTTTGGCAGAACATCTCCAGACGTTATCTCATTCCCCTGTGGCATCTACCCAGGAGAGGTCTGCACTTACAAAATGCTCCCACATACATTTCTTGTCAGTGGATATTGTTGGTGCACGCTAACTCACATGCAGTTTACCTTAATATTTACGTTGTTGACATACTGGAACTATTTTAGGAGTTGTATCTTAATAGGGCAAAATTATTTAACAATTCAGGAGCAAACAGTGTCACGGTGTGTTGTTTCACTGTTAGCTTCAAACAGGATCTCGATAAAAATAACAATACTTTGCCCTTCTAGTGCATCTCTCAATGCTTAAAGCACTGTATTAAGGCTAACAATAAAGTTATTTTACCAAGAAAAGAACCCAAGGGTTTGGGTAACACAGTGGGTTGGACTAGATGATATCTTAAAGTCCCTTCCAACCCCTACGATTGTGTGATTCTGTGACACCTACTATTTATTTTTAAAAAGATGTAATACCAATAAAATCACAAGTTTCCCCTCTTGTGCACCGAACTGTAGCTATTTTTTCCATCAAGCCTGTGGCTAGTGGGGGGCGTGCTTTACTTTCCTTGTCCAAATTTAAGCTCGCAGAAAGGAGTGGCACATTGGTGAGGTCATCAGGCAAACGCAACTCGGTTTCCTCATTAGCACTTGCAGATAAACTGCTGACACACCACCTGAGGCTGGTTTGCTGGCTCCACTTTCACGTCTCGGTCGTCTTCCCACTCACGTTACACACGCTCTACATCACCACATGGCCTACACGGTGCTATCGATTTGGGAGTACATGTCTGGTTTGCAAGCTGTCCTGGCTGCGTTTCAACATCATTAGCTTAAAACCACTCTGAAAAACAGGCACCGGTTCAATATGGATATCATACACATACAGTAAACCTGGCGTAGAATTACAGCGAGAGGGTTGGCTTGTTTATGGAAATTTCCTGCAGGTCATCACCAGAGCCTGGAAACACTGAACTTTATACACAGGATGGAACCACACTGCCTCTTCTGACAGCACACAGTGATGCCAGCTACATCTTCCAGGGTAGAATCACAGGATTGTAGGACCATAGAGTTGTAGAATCATAGAATCATTAGAGTTGGAAGGGACCTTTAAGATCATCCAGGTTCCAACCCCCCTGCCATGGGCAGGGACACCTCCCACCACACCAGGTTGCTCCAAGCCCCAGCCAGCCTGGCCTTGAACCCTTCCAGGGATGGGGCAGCCACAGCTTCTCTGGGCAACCTGTTCCAGTGCCTCACCACTCTCACAGCAAAGACTTTCTTCCTAATATCTAATGTAAATCTCCCCTCTTCCAATTTAAAACTATTACCGCTTGTCCTATCCCTCCACTTCCTGGCAAGGAGTCCGTCTCCAGCTGTCCTGTAGTTCTCTTCAGATACTGGAAGGCTGCTCTAAGGTCTCCCTGGAGCCTTTTCTTCTCCAGGCTGAACAGTCCCAGCTCTCTCAGCCTGTCCTCACAGCAGAGGTGCTCTAGCACTCTCATCATCTTGGTGGACCTCCGCTAGACCTGTTCCAACAGGTCCATGTCCTTTCTCTGCTGAAGACTCCAGATCTGGACACAGGACTCCAGGTGAGGTCTCACAAGTGCGGAGTAGAGGGGAAGAATCTGGACCTGTTGGCCACGCTTCTTTTGATGCAGCCCAGGATGTGGTTGGTTCTGGGCTGCCAGAGCGCACTGCCAGCTCATGTTGAGCTTCCCATCCATCAGCACCCCGAAGTCCTTCTCCTCAGGGCTGCTCTCCAGCCATTCTCTGCCCAGTCTGGATTTGTGGCTGGGATGGCCGCATCCCAGGTGCAGAATCCTGCACTTGGCCTGGTTGAACTTCATGAGGTTTGCACTAGCCCACCTCTCCAGCCTGTCCAGGTCCCTCTGGATGGCATCCCTTCCCTCTAGCCTGTTGACCATGCTACTAAGCTTGGTGTCATTGGCAAACTTGTTGAGGGAGCATTCTATCCCACTGTCCATGTCTCCGACAAAGACATTAATGCCTCTCATCTGTTTGTAGCTATTTAATTTAATTCAAAGGAGTAATCACAGGTCCTTCAGTACTCAACCAATGAGAAGAGCTTCTCCAAACAGTGATTTATCCCACCCTAAGATGTCAAGTCTAACACTGGGAAGAGGAATTACTGTCTTGTAGCATCTTGCACCTTCCTCTCCACTGACTACAAAAAGCTCCCAAATTAGCACAGACTTTGCAATTACATTTTTAAATGGCTAAAATCATCTGAGAGCAACCCTGTCCTTTCTGACAAGGCACCAGAGAGCCAAGCTTTTTTGGAAAACACTTACTTTTGGGCACGTCCATGGGATTCAGGCTGCCGATGAGGTCTCTGACATACAGTCCATCCCCATCCTCCTTGCTCAGCCAGTTGTTGCAGGGGAAGTAAAAGCGGAGGTGAGGTCTGTTCATGTCGGTCACGATCACACGGTCAAGGAACCATCCTGCATTCAGTCCAGTGTTATCATGCTCAATCCTGGAGGAAGAACAAGCCCAGATTTGATATTTTGATTAAGACTGGCCAACAGCTGTGTAGTTTTGTGCAGTATTTTATATTAGGCAAGGCTAGAGTGAGGATACACAAAATGCCTGCTTACACCTGGTTATCCAAAGTGTTTTATAGGATTCATGGGCTTTTATGGGGTGTTTTGTAAATACCAACATGCATGTGTGCAGGTACTGACATCGTAGGTGCATTCATGGGCTATTGTCTGCATTGTTTGCATTGTCTGTGTGCATGCAAACATACACACACCTGTGTGTTCCTTCAACATGCGCATTCATTCACCTGACCCTGCATATCTAAAACACAAGTGACCCTCCTCCCACCCTGTATCCCTCCTGCTCTTTTCTCTTCTAACTTTGTTTTATCCACCTCTTCCCAGTTTCCCAGCTTTCCTTGCACTACTTACTAATTTTTAGTTTTATATGGGTCATTCAGATGGTGGTTGAGCATAACAATTACCATTTACATTACACTAATTTAGCAAAAAAGGATAGCGAGCCTCCATCAGAACGTAAAAACAGTCCTAAACGCCTTACTCTGTGATTGCATATGACAGAAATAAAATTCTTGGTGGGGAGCATGGATGGTTATAAGCAATACCGTAGGTGATTTCACGCTTCGGTTCACATCTTAGGCAGTAAACAAGCTTTTACCACCCCTTAACTTCACCTTGATAAGAGCACGTTAACGAATAATGAATAAAACATGGCAAATACTAAAACCTCTACAGCCTGTCACTCGATTAGCACCTCGCGGAGCAGGTACTGTGGTAGTAACATCCTGCAGGTACCTTATTTTCTTTATTTGTCCAACGTTGTTGGTTTTTACTCGGAACACGTCTGTCTTGCTCCTCTCAAAGGCCGTGCTGCTCCTGTAATACACACATATCAAAAGCTATGGTAAAAAAGCAGCAACCTTGTCAGCAAGCACGCGTAGTGGCCTGACAGACCACTAGTATTTAAGGATGAAGAAATGTCATTCCTAGCACTGGAAAGACCTACTTGGCAACCTCCTCTTTCCTGTGACAAGTTTCAGATGCTCTAAGTACTGACATTCAAGAGACTTTTTCCCTTCTCAAGGTCTAAGGTCCTTCCAGAAGCTGAGATGGAAGCTTTGGGGGAAATGCAATGCTGGCCCAAGCAGATGCAAACCTTGGATCACATTCCATATCGCCTCCAAGAACTAAATATGAAAAAGGTTTTTTCAAAATCCTCAACTAAATTACCCATAGAAGTAAGAGTGGGGCAGTCTACGACTTTCCCATCAGGAAATGTCTTTTAGAGGTATCTAAAAATAATCTTCGGTGAAGATATTTCAAGGCAGTGCCAATGAAGCAAAAATTACATGAACTCTAACTCTTTTGTAGCACCTCATCTGTGGTTCCTCAACTTTGCTAGCCCACCCACCAGCTGCTGAAACATAGATGGAACAGAAAAAAAAAGGGGGATGTTTTTAGCTGCTCCCCTCCAACGTGGCTGGAGTATTGTTTCAGAGTGGTCAAGTTGGAGCTTCTCTTGACACTTTTCAAGCAGCCCTTGTTGGCCAACTAACATGGAAGACCCTGCTGAATCTGGACCCCTGCATATCCACTCTCAGTTGCTTTACAGGGCCTCAAAAAGCTTTTCATCTGTTTCCGACTCCCAGAAGGGTCCTCTCCTGCCATCCTACCTCCCAGACATTGAGTGAGTCCCCTGCTGGCGATGGAGAAAAGGGGTTCCACAGCCCAGCGAGTTCCCTGAGGAGCCACAGATCTGTCCAGAGGTCAGCCAGAGATAAAAGCGTTGAACCACATCAAAGGTTTCTCTCCGTGCCCATCTTCTGACATTTTTTTAAGAATCACTGAAACTTCCTTTGCAGCTTTCTCCTATGATTTATATGTCACTTATAGCAAAATGACTGTAGGACAGGGACTAGTTCGATTTATTTATTTTTTGGTGTGTGGTTTGCATTTCACAGGGGCAAGTGGAAGGCAACTTGAAGTGTATTGACCCAGGTCAGGGAATGTAAAATTTTATTCTCAACTCTACATCTAGCCTGCAGCATGATCTTGGCAAGCATCTCTATCCTTTTTTTTTGGACTTGCACTTTCCACAAAAACACTACGAATAACATCAAGGCAACACCTATCCTTGCTCTGGAGACACAGCTTCTCCCTCCTGCCCTCCCTGATGGGCCCCAAATAAGCATGGCTACAGATGATTAAATGTAGCAGAATCCAGAAGTCATATTAAAATGAACAAGAAACCACAGCACTGCAGCAGCAAAAAGCCGCCGTGACAAGCAGCTTGTTCTCAGAAAGTTAATGAATATTAATAATCAAGCAAGGGGGTTCAGTTTTGCTCAGCTCTCTTCTCCCTATCACGGAATGATCTACAAGCACCTTCCCTTAAAGGTTACTTTGTGTGTTTGGCAAATGCAAGAGCAGCCCCCCTCTTTCTCTTTCATCCTGCCATTCCAGGTACCGCCCCAGGAGCATCGCCGCTACATGAAAAGGCTAAAATGGTTAACCTTGCCGTAAAGACAAGAGACAATTAAATCCAGACCAGCCTCCCCCAACCTGGCTGTTGGAGAGAAAACAGGCAGCCAGCATGAGGCAATTAGTTTGTCAGGCTTGAGAGAGCATGGTAATGACAGCGGCTTCTCCCCACGCCGGCTCTGGAGATGGATGCCGTGCTGCAGACTGCTACGGAGACGGCACAGAAGTATCGTGAGACAAATTAGCCTGAAGCTTTCTGAACACCAGTCCCGGTGGCTGCTGGTTTACAGCAGTCCCAGCACTGCACAGGTCTGGTTTGGTTGCTGGGGTGTTGGATAAGGGAAGGAAACCTGTTGCTGGAGGAGCAGCAAGTGGGCATTCCAAAGTGCCCACCAAGCAGATGCTTCACACATCTTGAAAGAGCTTGGGGGAAACATGACTGCAACCCACGAGCCAAGCTCCTGGGAAGTCTTGCTCTTGGAAAAGTAGGAAGAACTTGATGAGCCTCTTCCCTTGAGGTGGATATGCAGCATCGACAGCACGAAAAAGGGGAATGTTTTAAGGGAAATATCCAGTCCTTCCCTCTAGAATTGTTCTAGCCTCGCCAATTAAAAGGGAACAGGGGAAGTGAAGGAATATCCCATGGTGAATGGCTATACAGAAGTTCATCCAAAAAAAAAAAAAAAAAAANAAAAAAAAGAGGAAGAAAAAGAGGGAGAGAAGGAGAAATTACAGCTGGGCTGTGTCAGAGTCTGGTTCGGGCTGGGGTAAGAAATCCACAGCATGATTACCATAAGGAACTCGTTACACTGAACAATGCAGAACGCTGGCTTGCACAGCTCTGGTGACAAATAAGGCAGGGAAAAATCCGACTTGGATAACACAGCACCCAATTTCTAATGTTCATGCTTGACTGGATTCAGACCAGGAACTGGGCATGGCTAGCCATAAGTTTAGTCTGAAAATCAACAGAATTTCACTTGACAGCCTATCATTTGTCAGGTTTTTTTTATTTCACATCTTCAATTGGCTTTAATAGCTTTTGGGTTTTTTTTTTCAATAGTCTGTTGTGGTATTTTACCCAATTGCTCTGTAAGAAGCATCCAAGGAACTTCACCAAAGATTTATATACAGTATTCTCAAATATTTTTTGTGTCTGAAGCTGTTTTCAGATTCTGTCAGTTGAATGACTGCCTGCAGGTTGCACGGCTCGTGGTGCTGCAGATGTATGAAGATTTGGTGCTCTACATCCCCAGGTTGGGGAAGTCACATCACCAAAAGGCACTACAGGAACTGCTGCATATTCAAATATAGTATCTATAAATTCCTGCATCCAACTCTTCTGTAAGCCTTTGGTGCAGAGAACAGAGCCAGTGCCATGAGTTTCGCTGCCACTTGGTATGTTGACAACAGGTAACTGTCGATGAGGCAGTTTCAAACACAAAAGTACATAAAATAAACCTTTGCACTAATAAATTACTTTCTTTTTTTTTTTTTTAATAAGGGTGAATCAACAAAACCTAATTCCATCACCTAAATGAAAGCCACACTTGAAACTGAAATTTTGAATATTTGTAGAAAATAACCTTCACTTCCTGTCAGCTAACAACACCCTTTCTAGAGCTGAGCTCTCAGGAAGAGGAGGAAAGCCTGGGTACTGAACACACCAGAAGCATAAAAATAATAACCTTTAGTCATGATGGAGTAACCTGAACCACTTTAGCTTTGAATCACTGCATTAATTGTCATTCAAAATTTTAAAGATGCTCCATTGTTCTCCTGGCTTGAGTACAGACAGCTTGGCTTATCCTCAGGTTATCCAAAATTCAATATGGGCTGGGTGAATCTCTGTTATCAGACCTCTGGCTACAGTGGCAGCTTGCCACAAGATGCAAAAAAAACCAAACACAAATATTGGAAAGATGTTTCTCCCTACACATCCATTTCGGATCACTCATGAAGAGAGGACACTGTCTTGGATGGACTTTCAGACAGCACAACTGCAAAAAAAACCCCTCCATATGTTCAGACATATTTACACTTAACATGGAGCTCCAGTCATTGACATCCTTCTTGGAGCAGCAAATACTCCAGGGAGTTTGGTCTGCAAATATTTTGCCAAGACTGTTGTCATGAGGCTGACAACATCAGTCGGCAGGCGGCTGGAAATACCGCATAAGGCTGCATACGTCCACAAATACTCCAGATGGAAAAGAAACCAGCTGAAATGCACAGCAACCACAAACCTCTCTGCACCAAGGACAATATTTTCTTCTCCTACAGATAGCCAGTATAGATAACCAGAATGCGCCATTGGTGCAGCACAAAGGTTCCTCAGCATTTCCAGATACTAAATTATGTTTTGAATCGCATCCACTTAGCCAAAATTCGAGGGCAAATTCTACTAGGCTGAAAATTTCTGTCCCGTTGCCACAGAGAAATATCTTTGGAAATGTTATTGAGAATGAGATCAGATATTTTTAAGTCTGAGATTAATGAGCTGGGGTTAGGGACAGGTTTTTGCGCAAGGCAGAAGGGTCGAGTTTGTTCCAGGAAGGCACCTTATACTCATCCCATGGGAACAACGGCCAGGATTTACTGCCCGAAAAACGCTGCTGGCACTTATCAGCAGGGACCTGGTCTAGCAGCTGAATTCCCTTAAAAGTCTGCATGTTTTGAGTAAACTGCTATTTCTGCCTCTAAGGTTTGACCTTCCTCGGAGTTGGTACTGGCAACTGCTACAGGTGTAGCTTCAGATGGATTATAATTCATGCAGACACCAGTTCTACCAGCTCTTATCTTTGGGTTGTCCTACACAGCTATCTCAGCATCCTCTCAGGTGGCTTTGTTCCTACAGGCTAGCCAACATGCCCGACCAAAAGAGGAAAGAAATTTCCCACTTTATGTCTTTTTCACAAGCGAATATAGACACCAAAACATGCTATTGCTTAAGGCAGCCCCAGATCATTAAGACCTTAGAGTGCAGTGTAACTGGTGTAGATTTGTATGGGCCTAAATCAGAGTACAGTTAGAAACATCAGCACTTTTAAAATAGGAAACAATCTGTGTCATTAAAGGAAAAGCATGGCTACTGATCTGTAAAGAAATGCTTCAACAGCAATACAAGAAGTCTTTCTCCACTGCACTTGGGGTTCATTTCATTCCTGCCCTCAACAGCCCCTTCTGTACCAGCTCTCCAACACTTCCTAACCTGATATATTAGCTATCCAGAGTAAATAAGCTTGCTTCCCTGTATTTGTTTATTTATCCCAGAGCAATTAAACAACAAAACCAAATCCCCTGCGGCCTCTACAGCTCAGCTGCAGTAGAGCTACAAACATTAACATCATCTAAAGACCATCACATACGTCCTCTGCAATTCATATGTATTTGCTGGCATTAGGTACAGGAAAAGCTCTATAGGAGCAACGTGAGACCAGGTAGAAGGGACTGTCAATCAAAGGCATTCAGCATAGGAAATAAATCCCTCAAATTCAGTAAGAAGCCAGCTGTCACCTACCAATTATTTCTTTTTTTTCTTTTTTTCTTTTTTTTTCAGATTGCAGTAGCTGCTGCTAAATCTTTCCTCTCTCTCTTTTTTTTTTTTTTTTTTTCTTTTTGAAGGATAAAGCTCCCCATGAATATTTATAGTGGTTGTGGACTAGGTAAGCCTGACACAGAAAAGTGGATTCTTTTATACTAACAACAAATAAATAAATTTGCTACTACACACTGTGAATGAGCTGGCAGCAGTGCTCCCAGCTGAGTTTTGCAATCTGGCCTATCCTATCTCAACCCTGTTGTGAGTGGTGGGAAGTACATGAGCAAGGAGAAATAAAATACTATGGAGGGTCAGCACTTGTTTGGTTTACATTGAACCATGGAGAAGCAGCTTGTGCCTGCAGGAAAGTTCTTGGCAGCTGCCAAAGTGGCATCAAGCAGTGCCTTGGTGTCCACCACGTGCCCATGATGGAGCCCATGGGAAAAAAAACCAACTTATTTGTGGTTGAGCTTTTACCTTCTGGCTGAGCTGCAGCTAGTGTGGGGTGGCAGGTGGGTTTCTGAGCTGAGTTTTCAAGCAGGATTTCGCCAGGGCTGAGCATAACCCATTTACCACCTCCAGCTCCTGTGACGAGGTATTATCATCCCCCCATACTGACATAACATACAGCAAGTGCAAAGCAGGATTCATTCCAGTCCCTCCCAGACCCAAACACTACCTTGACTAAACCTCCTGACCTAAATAAATGTGTCTTTTGAGATGGAATTTGGGCACTGCCACTTCCAGAACTTATGTTCCTCCTGACGAGTCGTGATGAAGATTTGTGTCTGTTTTTCAGAGTTACCTTACTGTTGGCCAGTGTTAAAAACACATGATATTTCATCAGCTTGCCATGTCTTCCCTTTACCACACATGACAAGAAGATCTGAAATGTCATGTATTTCACTATCAGCACACAGTCACGAAAGAAATAAGAAAAACCTATTCTAACCAGAAGCTGAAACGGTAGTACCATCTTTAGCCAACGCATGATATTTTAGCTTTCTGTCAGACACGGGGAAATGTAAACACCTATAAAATGCCATGCATCTGCAGTCATAAATGAACTCGTGTAAACATTTAGTAGAAAGATGCATGAGATTCCATCCTTTTGCCATATTCACAAAGCCACAAAATAAATCTGGGGACAAGCTGACTAGCTCATGGTTTGCTTCACATTTAGGAGGCAAGACTATTCTATTAAGCAGGTCTGGGTACAACTCCTACTCTCAGACTAGCTTTTCTCTCGCTGTTCCTCCATGAAGCTCTGTAATGAGCCAGACTTTGCTTAGACATGCAGAAATTTCCCTGGTGTTTGGGAAACCCCCAGTAGAAAGCTGCAGTTGCAGTTTTAGTGGTCACCTCCTACGGGACCAGGATGAAGAGCCCTGGTACTGAAGAAGGTCAGCTTCATGTGCCTTTCATCCTTGCTTACCAACACCTGAGCCATCTGCTCTCTGCTACAGCAAGGACCAAGCCCAAAATGCTAACCCGGGTCTGAACAAGCTCAGACTGCTTCTGCAACCTAAAATCATCCCTGTGTGCCCGTTCTTTCAGATAAAGAAGCAGTGAGAGCAGGAGGAAAGAACAGGCGGTCACTGGGGTGCCAGCAAAGATGGTTTGTACAACCAGTACAGGGATCTCCTGATTCCATCTCTAAAAGCCACACAGTATTTCTTTTTTCCATTTATTTTAATTCATAAAATTGTATTTAGATTCTCTCCATAGCCACATGCAGAAGAGTGCTTTCACAATGAAACAGCTCTTTATGTAAATGATGACCACTGAAAACTCCCTGGAAAGCAGTTGCTGCCTTAATGGCTTTGCCAAACACTGCAGGTCTGGATGCTAGAAGCCACTTCTCCAGCAGAGCTGCTGCTGCTCCCACCTGTGCCATTGACCACTGCTATGAGATTGTGTCATCTTTTACCTCCTTGCCTCTGTTCTCATTTCTGTTTAACCAAGAGAAATGGCATTCAGCTTTATAAGTTCGTTGTGACAGAGACAAAGCATTTCTTTTATAGATGTATGACATACAATCAGCAAGTTCTCCCTGGGGTTTCTGGAGATGCTGGCCTAATAAACCTCCTGTGCCTAACTCTGACTTCTGAATTTCAAATATGGCAAACAGGTCTGGAATTTCATGTATTTTCTTTACCATTCCCATATCATTTTCTTTACAGACTCTCATGTTTGAGTCGCTTCACTGGGAAGAGAAGCTCTTTTGAGGGTAAAACTTAAAATAGCTGCAGGTACCTCTTGTCGGTGCTGTAGAAATGGAGAAAATGTGAAGTTACCGTGTGACATTAGCAGAGGATTAATAATTTCTGAAGCACATTTTCAAGAAAACCAAAACAATAAGAACAAGGAGAAACAGAGACAAACATCCTCTCCTAGACCCCATGGAGACGGGATTTCTGCTCTCTCTCTCACTGCAGTTGGCTGGGTAAGAGAAAATTAGTATGTGCAGAGCTGCGACTTGGTTAAAAGTCACCTTGCTTTCATGGGACCTGAGCACCTGCTGGCCCTGATGCTCACTTTTTTATTTATTTATTTATTTTAAGGAAACAAAAAGCTATTGGGAGATTCAAAAGCACCATAGTTGGTTTTTAAATCATAAAATATGGTTTCCACTAAGTTCTTCATAGTCATATGAACCGAGAACTTGCATCCAGAGGGTGGTATTTGCATCAACTGGAGGAAAGCAGAATAGAGCCACCACAACGGTGTGCGACCAAGCATGAAGCAGATAGGATGGAAACAGCCTAAATCAGGAAACAGCTTAAATCCTTCCATTTCTGCTTTCTTCAGATCTCCTGCAGCTGGGTGTGGGTGGTTACCCTTCAACACCATCGCTTCAAACCCACTGAGCTACTCTTCAGAAACATTCAAGGACACTTATCTCTCTACCTGACTTAGAATGGAGACCTCAGTGGGATTCAGGCGTGCGAATGTGGCCTATCGTGCCCCCTCCAACAAGCAATGAATATTCTCAGCTCCTAGACTGGGAGCTCCTAATTTAGGCTTTAAGAAAAGCAAGTATCCCCACACCTTGCAAGTGTGAGCCTTATGTAATACGGATCTGAACACGCATTTCCACCTACAGAAAGGAACGCATGTTTGCGAGGGGTTTGGTAAGAAACACACAACGCCAAAAATTCAGATTTCCCTGGTGATCTTAAAATACCTTTTCGAATTATTCTCTCTGCATCTACCAGTGCAACATGACGTTTCATCAAAATGCAATGAAAGTCACTGAAAAGCAGGCCTCAAAGATACAGATTTCCTCCCAGGTACTCACTTGCTTGTGAGATGAGTCTTGGGAGTAATCCCGTGCTCTCCAAAGAGAGTAACGAAGACGTTGGCGTCGGTTCCTGCTCCCCGGACATCTCCTGTCACTGTCACCACCTCGTAAACTGTGGAAGGAGAAAAGAAAGGTCAGGACAATGGGAGAACTCCCTCACTCCATATATCATAGATCGAAGTCACCCCCAAACATGAGCTGAAGACCCCAGAGGCAGATCTCTGCACCCACCACCAAAACTAACCCACCTCTTAGACAGGGCTTGATCAGTGCTAAGGATCAACAGCACTGGTGAAAAATCATCACAGCAAACTGCTGCTGGAAAAGCTTTAGATGGGTGGATAAGGATTGAGTTAGGATGGATTTTACTGAAAATAAAGTGCTTCTCTGTGAACACATTGCCTCCTCTACAGTAACGCATGTGCATGTATTATATATAACAGATGAAATTATGTGAAGTGTTAGAGTAAAGCTGTTGAGCCATTTTCCATGTATGCACGTGTCAAGGCAATAGACACTTTCCTGTTTGCTCTGATAAGATATTTCTATGAAGCTGAGAAATCACTACAGCCAGAAAATATCTCATTTCAGTCATTCTGGAGACTTTACCGGAGATGAAACGGTAAATCATGAGGAGAACAAGGCAGGAAAAATATTTAAATTAGAATCTCAAAGCTCTGTCAATTGATCTTTCCAGGCAGTGGATTGAGTGGTGACTTTGTTGTCACACATCAATATCTTCTTGGGAGATACGCAAGCTAAAAAGAGCCTTTTACACAAGTGGAGAAAGGCATGACAAGACCCAATGGCCAGAAAGTAAAGCTAGATAAAATCAAATTACAGTCAGTTCTGACCATACACAGTCTGAAGCAGGATGATGAGTGAAATTTGAACAGGACTTAAAGCTTGAAGAGAGGTTACCTTTCTGAAGGACATGTCTTTGTCGGCTCAGTAGAGGAGGAACTGGGGGAAATCATAAAACTTTGTCTACAGCCACACCAAGTATCCTGATGGCCCATTTTGGCTTTCAACCACAAGGTGGTCATTAGTATTTCAAGCTCAGACCTGTAAGTTGGTGGAAAGGCTAAACTTTCATAATTTCATATAGTACAGCCGGACTGCTACGTATGTGATTTCCCAGGACTCATGCTGTAGAAATGTCCTTCTTTGTGGGGTGCATCAGGACAGTTATGCATTTTGTTAGTGACCAACTTTCCCTTTCTACATCTCACATCTGTTCAAAAGAGACAAAAACCATACTGGGACTCTCTAGTCAGAAAAATGTCTTTCTCTACAAACGTTTCTCCCTCAAAGCATCATGGAGAAGTTAAATCACTGTTTTAACTGAAAAGCACAGAGACAGACAGCTAGAGCCACCCCAGTCACTCGTGTAAAACTGTTTAGAAATTACTTTTCATTTCCAGCGGCTCTATTGCACTGAAGCAGAAAAAAATACCACAATGTTTTCCCAACCTCACTTTTCCATGAATGTAAATGAGTAAGAAAGAGGGGATTATTATAATAAATACAGTAAGCTATGATCTGTGCTCAGCTAAATTGTAAGAATCCCTTGACCTGGCAGATTTCATTTATGGGCTCGAAGAAAGAGGCGGTTTCTTTGCAAAGAAAAAAGAATATATGAATGAAATCCACAGCTTGCGTATGAGTAATATGGAGGAACAACATTTTTATTTCACCTTCCTCCTGTTAGCAGTCACCTTTGCCAACAGGAGATGTTTGGCATCGCACAGAGAGACAGACCACATCCTTGCTTTAGCCATTAGCAGGAGGAAGACTCATCATCACCCTTCCCCAGTAATTCACTGGTGGTTGCTTCATGGTTTTCAGCCCCTACTTGACTCTGCTTTGGAAACAGCGAGCTTACATCATTAAGCTGTAATATCGCTGCACCTATTTATAGCAGCTTTACATGTCTGGCCATCTCAAAGTGTGTCACAGCTGATCTGTACCATCGAAGTACTCATCACTGACAGAGCATCCTGTAGGGCCTTGCCACAGTGGCTGTTATGGCTGGGGGTCCCTCTGCAAGCTTTCATTCAAGAAGAGATCCCTTCCATGCATCGTCCCCCCTCTCCCTACAGAGGTCCTGTTCCTCTTTTCAGGGAGTGAGATCTAGTTGTGCCCAGCTTCTTGCTAGTGGGCAGGTGGCTGAAGGCATTTTCACCTTCAAAAAGTAGGAAAATGCCATCACAATATTCCATACATTCCCAGGGACCTTTCAAAGTCTCAGCCAGTTTTTCTAGTGATTTTTTAATTTTTACTGCTAGAGAAGTTCAAGGACTGATAAGCTGTACGTGGCAGACAGAGTCTGTCATGTTACATCTGCCCACATCACATCAAGTGAAACCCAATCCTGAACCAGATTGCTGCAAAACTCTATGGGTATTGACAACCCCTCATCTATACATCTAACCTTAATCTCCTTACAGAAGGTATAAGTCAGACTGATCTACTTCCACTTTCCTACTCCTGACAAATGAGATGATGGGATATAAGGAAATTAAGTATCTAAGACCACCATCAACAAGGCCCTTTAAAATCAAACCCCTTGCCTAATTCCCACAATGGTAGTCCCTCAGTTGAAAGAAAACACAAGCCATGAATGTGTAAAAATTTGTGCTTTGTGTTCACAACCCCACATTCAGCCTCCACACCCCACAGAGTGCAAGAAGCACGTGGGTGAGCAGTTTTAACCAGGACAGATTTACTGAGCCTTGCCCAAGTAGCACATGTCATTACTGACCATATGGTTAGAACTACCTTCGTTTTGGATCCCAAGATCCTTTTGCTGGGAATAGCATCCATGATATGAGACAAGAACTGTAGAGTAGACATTTATTAATCACCCCAGGAGTTTGCTCCTGAACAGTCGAACATTCTGGCTTTGAGAGAACACCTCCAACCTTAGCACATCCCAAGTGTAAGCATCTTGTACTTTATGATTTGGGACAACAAAGCCAAATGAGCTGAAAAACTTGAAACTGGATATCTGTAGAAGTCATACTTCTAACCAAAGGTAGAATCTGGTCTAGAAAGATCAATTTTGCTACCTTAGTGTTACAGCTGTGAAGGAGAAGATTAACAAAAGTCAGAACTTAAGTATCTGAACATAAGTATCTTCAGTATCATATCTGTTTCATCATGCAAGCTAGGTCTTCCCATCCCACCAAGCTCCTTATTTTCTTTACAAATTGTTGCATGAGATTTCCAATCTTTTCCTCATTTTGAGTCCCCGTTTCAAACACCCCTTCACCACACATGAGGTCTGAAATACCTGCTGAGACTTCACCTCCATCACTGCTATGAATATTCTCAGGACTGTGGGTTGTAATGCTCACCAAAGATTTACCTCTATGGTGCAAAGCCCTTAAAACCCCTCCACTGATGGAAAATATCTACCAAAACTCCCTAGAATTTCCCAATGCACGTTTAACAGCAGCAGCATGTAAATAACTTTGGCTACCTGTTTATTCGCTTTTCTTATTCTCCGCCTGCATCAGTCTCATGTGGAATATATGCCTAGCAGCAGGAAAAGTTAAAAAAAATAATAATCCATCCAGTTTATATTCTCAAATCAAAGGGTTAAAAAAAAAAAGAAACACCACAAAACCCCCACAAAACTGCAACAAAAGCCAACAAAACCGCAACATTTCTTTGCAATGTACTGAAGTACACAGGTTGCCATTTCCCCATCCTTTGACACTGATGCACATAGTCAGTTCAAGAATTCTTTCAGGGCTGTTGCTGGGTCCAACATCTAAAGACAAATTACAGCAAAGTTTTTCAGGCTAGAATGAGATTTTGGTATTTCCCTCCAGATTTGGATGTATCTTACTATTTAGATCCCTCTTCGATGGAAGCAATCGCTGAATACTAATAAAGAGAGCGTCCACAGGGATTTTATGGTTACCCTTGAAGTTTCCAAGTGCATCCACAAAGTCTTCCTCTTCCCTTACTAATTTATGAGATACGAGCATGTACACAGCTTTGCTTTGAGCTTTCTGACGTCAGTGAGAGTTATTCTGGCGAGCCTTTAAGCTCCTTGAAGAGATCTGCTCTCAAAGCAAAATTTGGGGGGAGCGGGTCCAACCCCCAGTGACAACTCTTCCACAGAGACAGCTGAGACACCAGTTCTGAACTGACACTACAATTTTTTACCAACCGCTTACCTCCAGAGTTTCTGGTTTTCCCGACTTAGTCAGCAGGACTTGAAACAAGAACTTTCTCCAGAGCGTTGCAATAAATTTTGGCTTCCATAGTGTGAAAAACAACTCCGTATGTACATTCCTGCTGGTCTTACACAAAGTATTCATAGAACAGAATTGTTTAGGTTTGAAAAGACCTTTCAGATCAAATCCAACCACTAACCTAGCACTGCCATGTCTGCCACTAAATAATCTTTCTCAGCACCACATCCACATGTTGTTTAAATACCTCCAGGAGTGACAACTCCACCACTTCCCTGGGCAGCCTGTTCCAACGCTTGATAACCCTCTCAGTGAAGAATTTTTTCCTAATATCTACCCTAAGCCTCTGCTGGGGCAACTTCAGACAACTTGAGTGCATCAAAAGGTACTTTGGCAGAAATCTCTCAGCCTCTCCATGGACGCTTTGCACCCACCATGCCCCTATTTCCTTCTTGGTCAAACATAAGTTGCAAACCATGACATTCCCCAATCCCTTGTCAAATACTAGCATTAGTCACACACCTCCCTCCAAACAAGATGTCCCAAAAGCCCATGCTTCACCTTGGCTGCTGCTTGGTCATTAAGCTAGTGTTAAGATGCTTCTGCCAACCTGGGCTCCTCCTTAACACTTTTCCACCAGTGTTGTCTGAGCTCATCCCACACTATGAGTAGCAGAGCCCCAAAGAGAGGTTGAGGAAACAAAAGGGAGAGCGCAGGATTCCAGCAAGAACACAGGCATGTTGCATGAGCCACTGCTTGTAGGAAGATGCTTACATTTAGTGGTTTTACTTGGCAAACAATCTCATCCTCAAGTTCAAGGTAAGTCTATTCTGAGCACCCAGAACACGGCCAAGTTACAGTAATCTACAGTGTTAGTATGGGAATGCTTGACTTTCAGGCCAGTCTCCAAATCCTTCTTTTCTCCCAATGGGCCAGTCAGAGTCAATATAAAGCTTTTAATACAGCCACCAATACAGACTATTTTGTTCCAAATATTACCTCAATGAAGTGAAATTTGGTTTACTTATCTCATCTGCTAGATATTGAATCCTCAGCTGACTCCACTGTTCAACTCTTTGGCATGAAGACCTCAGAAACCAGTGAAAGTTTCCACAAGCTAAACAGAACTGATTTTCTGTGGACTGCAAACCTATTACTGCTTTTCATGGTCAAATACAAGCTCAATAAAACAAATAATAGACACTAGTTTCCTTGCTGAAAATAATAATCCCAAAATGGTCATTTCAAGTGCAAGAACTTGAATCGGTATCAGGTTATATTGCAGTGTCTCTGGAAGAACTTACATCCATTTCCCTGTTTTTCAGGAATAACTGTTACTAAAAGCCCATCCATTCAATGGCCAGAGTAGAGAAACACTCAATTCAAAATGGTTGCTAAAATTATTGTTAAGCTGTAAAGACTGACAAGTCTTTAGCTAAAGACTGACAATCCTCTAGCTAAGACCATTCAAAGTTCCCTTAGCTCCACAGGGAAGGAATATCTTCAGGGCAGAAGAGTGCTTTGGCTGATAAATTCAGCTTTTTCTGACCCTGACAACATGGGACTGCTTAGCACCAATTACGGCAGCGGCTGCAGATCCCTTCAGGTCATGTTCTTATATAGTGAATATTGAGAACTGAGCTGGAGCTCAGGCTGATGCCTAACTGTTTTCTAGCAAGAGTAGGAAAAAATTAAGGGTTATGCCACAAGAATGATTAAACAGTTGGAATAAGACAGCAAAGCTGGTGAGGAATCATCAAAGAGTTTGGGCAAGGAAGAGAGAAAGCAGAAACAAGAGCTGAGTCACACTGTGAGCACAAGCAGAGAAACAGGAGGGGGTGAAAGCTCCAAGGTATCTGCAGGCACTAAACACCTCAGTGTGAACAGAAACATCAGTGTCCTGGAGGCAGCCTGAAGTGCACTGACACCCTCCAGTATCTGCCTTTTGCACGGAATCACAGAATGGCAGGAGCTGGAAGGGACCTCTGGAGATCATCTAGTTCAACTCCCTGCCAGAGCAGGGTCACCCAGAGAAGGCTGCACAGGAACCCATCCAGGAGGCGTTTGAATGCCTCCAGAGAAGGAGACTCTGCCACCTCTCTTGGCAGCCTCTTCCAGGGCTCTGACACCCTCACAGGAAAGAGGATCTTCCTTATGTTGAAGTGGAATTTCTTGTGCTCAAGTTTTGCCTGTTGCCCCTTGTCCTGTCCCTAGGCGCCACTGAAAAGAGTTTGGCCCCACTCTCTTGCCACCCACCCTCTTGATATTCATCAGCATTGATAAAGTCCCCTTTTGGTCTTCTCCATGTTGAACAACCCCAGGTCTCTCAGCCCTTCCTTATCAGAGAGATACTCCAGTCCCTTGATCATCTTGGTATCCTCCACTGGACTTTCTGCAGTAGTTCTGTCCCTCTTGAACTGTGGAGCCCAGAACTGGACACAGTGCTCCAGCTGTGGCTTCACCAAGGCAGTGCAGACAGGGAGGATTTACATCTCTCTGAGCTGATCTACTACAGACCACCATATACTTCATCCATGGCAAACCTCATCTCCCTCTTCACCATGGGGTTCCTCAAAGAGATCTGCAAACCCAGTCCTCCAGGCTGCAGGCACAAAGTGGGCAAGAACTAAACACTCCTAGACCAAAGCAGTGGAAGAAATGAGCAAGATGTCATCTTTGTCTCGAATATAATCCCAAACCAGCACGAACTGCTTTGAAGCTATGGCTCTCAGAGCCATCTTCAGATGCATCCATTTAGTAGGACGTGTTCAACTCGGCAGCCATAACGGTTGTTTGTGCTTCACTGTTATTTCCACTTAGGAATTCACTGATTGTTCTCAACATCCATACAAAACATCAATCACTCTGGCTCCTACCGAAGCCCTTCAGCGTATGTTTGTCTTGGAGCACCTGAAGAGCACCTTGACTTTGATGCAAAACTCTTGGAAGATTTTAAGTGTCTGTGCCGACTGTTACAGCTTATGTTTGCTTAAAAGATGCTCCATGCACATGAACACACTGATTAAATACTTACTATGGTCACAGTTTTATCAGGACCATCCTTTACCCACTGTGAAGACGGGCCTTTAAAATCAACGCTTGTTTGTTTTTATCAAGCCACAATTTGAGTAATAATTTCTTGTCAAACACAAAATGAGTCAAATTCCTCTCTCATTCAGTCTGGGGCAAATCCTGATTAACTCTATTGACTTGAGCACAATGACTTTGGGTTCATATTGGCAAAACTGTGAACAGATTTGGGCCTCACACTACAAGAGATTGCTTGCTCTTTACAAGCTTTAGCAAAAGCAGCTTTTGATTCTGGCATGGATGCCAAATTAATTATTCAAAGCAAAAGAAAGGGATTTTTTCCATGAATTTTTGGACTGTCTGCACTCTGTTATACATTCTGTTACTCATAGATTATGTAAAGAATTGCAGAATTTAAACTATCTTGCATATTGAGACACTTCATGGACATGAATTAGAGAACTTCCCTGCAAACTTGCCAGTAGTACACACAGATAGCATTGTCTTGAGCTCTGAAACATCATTAATCTCTTAAAATATAAGTCCAGGGCTGAATACTGTCCTGTCTGTTCCCACAAGCAGAGTAACTGTGGTTTGGAGTTTATTTTACTTCATCAGCTATTGTAAAATCAACATTTCATTCTCATACACCATAGGAAGCCAGACTTAATTCATCTGGTGCTCTGGCTAACACTTAAAAGTGCTTTGGCCTTAGCACCACCAGAAAAAACATCTCACTTCTTTGCTGGAACAGCAAAGTAGAATTATCTTAGCAATCAACGTCTTTGTTATTCAAGTTTAAATTGCGCTGGAGGAAAACACTGTGCCTCAGGGGAGAGAAACATTTGCAAGAAAAACCTGTTCCATTTCTTTCCTTATCTTTTGGAGACAAGAAGGGTCTGCCAGGACACAAAGGTGTCTCTGAATCATGACCGTGGACAAGAACATAAGACATTGCTATCCAAGGGAAGTCTATAATGCAACCTGGGTAAAATACAATATTGATTTTTACCTACGGTTTCTGGTAGAGCAAACTCTCTGTAGAATGCAACTGAAAGTAATTCCTTGCTGTCTATCATGTCCCCAAGATTCAAACAAGAACCACACTTTCTTCTAGTTGTCTAAGCATAAGGACAACCAAGACCAAGGAGAGATGCTCTCCTTGCTGCCAGCTCCAACCCCCAGCACCCAGGTAGTGGAAGAGCAATTTCGCCAAAGATCATCTTTTTTTGCTGACCCTCACTTCCCCCAGCCTGAAGGTGACGCAGGTGCTGGATGTCGGATGTTCCCTGACAGGGGAGGGGCACAACATTTCTCCCTGAGGAAAGGCTGAATTGTTTTTGCAGAGAAAAACAGGGTGACAATGACACGTTTCAATACTGCCCAGCCTGCGGCAGTGAAACCAGCAGGACCACATTCAGGAGCCAACAGCTGGCAAAGCCACCAAGTCAACAGCTGGCAATGCCACCACAGGCGAGGTCGGGATGATGCTGTGAGCAGGGATAGTCACCCCACAGCTGGCACATCACTGAGTGACACTGCCCCCTTGGCACCTCTCAGCTGAGGAACCAGCACCTTTTGCTCCTGATACCCGATTTTCAGCCACACTTCAGGTTGATGCTGGGTGTAAGCAGGGGTTGATACCTGTCAGAAGCTTGTTACAAATGCAAGATATGTGTGCTACCTACACTTACGTGCACATTGTTAGATGTCATTGTGAATTAATCCTAACACCATGACTTAATCTTTCATGACAGACAGTTACAAGTGTCTAACCAGCACTTTCAAAAGGATTTTTTTAAAAGAAAAACAAACAAACAAACATGAATGGGTACAAACTACCACCTTCCCACCTCCTGCCTCTTCCTTCTTTGCAAATATCTCCTGATTAGCACTTGCAGCTCATAGATCAAGTCTGATAGAGATACTACTTTAACACTAATGTCTACAAAATGGAGGACACCAAACTGATGTGGCAGATCCAAACACCATGGGGTCAAGTGCCAAAAAGACCAAGAGTTTCTAACAGCCACATCCAGTTACAGCAAGGATCATAGAATCATAGAGANCTCCATCAGGTCCATATCCTTCCTATATTGAGGGCTCCAGACCTGTACACAGAACTCTAGGTGGGATCTCACCAGAGCAGAGTGAAGAGGATGAACAACTGCTTTGTGGTATGTGTCCAATGAGCCTTCCAATGCACATAAATCCAGCAACAAAAGCCACAGTTACTGTCTTGGGGCTGCTTTTAAGTGTTGCCACTCAGGTGTCTGTGACATTCTATTGCACAGCAACATCCAGAAAGGAATTAAAACTACAAACAGAAGAAAACTCATTCAAGTATCCAGATACTTGTCCAAATACTCATTGACATCATCATAAACAGCTTCATGGAGAGGCTGGAAAATATATATTTAGTATAGTAGAATGGGGGAAAAAAAACCCTCATAATTCATAAATTACCAATGTAATACTGTAACTGGCAATGCCACCGCAGACGAGGTCGGGATGATGCTGCAAGCTGCAAGGATAATCAATTTGGTGCACTAGTGGAGGGAACTGTTGGACCGGGGAGCAAAAGAAGCTCCTTAGTTTTCTTTCTGCAACCAGAGTATGAAAGAAACTACCCAGGAAAAGCTTGGGTTTTCTAAAAACATGGGAATCCCAATTGGTCTCCAAAGACTTTAAAAAAAAAAATTATAAGGGAAAGAAAAGTAAAAGTCACCAAATCTTCTCAAATCATTCCAGTATGATCCAGTTCTACTCATGTACTCTCTGAAGGTCACATTCCTTAGAAAGGACACTTTGCCCTACTCCTTGGATATTACAGATCATTAAACCCAGCCTAATGGGACATGTAGGTTGGGGAGAACACATCTAGAATTGAGCTTATTGATCTGCATTTAACATCTGCTTCTCAGAGAAATCTTGTTTAGTTTCTGTTCAGGAGCTCTCTGAGATTTTCTGAGTTCTGTTTTCCCCTTCCAATCCCTACAATTCTGTGATTCTGTTAAAATCCAAAACCCAACATTCAGTCTAAAAAGTAGCCACAGGTAATGAAGGATATAAACCTGGAACTTGCTATTTGGAATATTAATCAAAGCCTTCTTTCAGAAAGATCAGTGGTTACAGGGCTCAGACAAGGCGATTTTGCAACTGATGATCATCTATCATAAAAGTATGTGATACATCTCCCCAGTTCTCCATACAGCACAGGGAGAAAGCTGGCAATTGCACAGCACTTGCTATCCTCCTCCATTCTGCTGCTAAACTACATTAAACAGAACTTAGCAATAACCTCACATGTCCCGGATGCTTTTACCACATAACCCTTTGCTGCAGTTGCTAAAGGGACATGATAAACATAACACAATAAAATGGATAGCGCACATCAAAAGGAACAATGATCAACTTGTACATCTACTTACACATCAACAGTGGTGATTCCCCCTCCACCCCCATCACCATTTGAGACCATATGTTAACAAAAATAAGCATTTCTTGAGTAGCTTGAGTAGATCTTCCTTTTATAAGTTATTATTGGCACTGACAAGATCACCGAAGGCCAGTGTCACTCTTTGTGAAAGATGGATCGGACGAGGGGCAATGGCTTTAAGTTAGAGAAGAGCAGATTTAGACTGGATATTAGGAACAAGTTCTTTCCTCTGAGGGTGGTGGAACAGTCAGGTTGCCCAGGGAGGTGGCTGAGGCCCCTTCCCTGGAAATATTCCAGGTGAGGCTTGATGAGGCCCTGGGCAGCCTGGTCTAGTTGGGGGTGTCCCTGCGAATGCAGGGAGGTGGAACTAGATGACCTTTGGAGGTCCCTTCTGGCCTGGATGATTCCATGATTCTATGATCAGCTTCATATAAAAGTTCAACCTAATCCTACCACCTTTCAGTTTAAAACCATTGCCCCTTGTCATGCCACTACAGGCTTTGGTAAAAAGCCTCTCTGTTTTTTTCACAAGCCCCCTGTAAATATTGAAAGGCTGCAATAAGGACTCCCCGGAGCCTTCCGTACTGTACTGTAGAAGTAACTTTGCAAATACTTATTAATAAATAACTAACCTTGTTAACACCAGGATCACAGGGATAGACAACAGCTGCAATTTAGTTAAAAATGCCTGCTATCTCTGCTATAATTTTCTCAGATACCCTATCACCCAGTCACTTGATATCTTTTGTTTTCCTGTCCCCGGGAACCGGATTTGCCTTGTTCTTCAGTCATCGATCGAATGTGATGGGGGGGAATGCCTTCTCCTGTTTGCTAATACAATAAGATAAAGAGGACATCGGATGACACAGGCACCATTGAGTCCCTGCTCATAAAACATTTACAATATCTGTCTTTTCTTTTTACAGCAAAAGGAATCACAGTTTGTGGACTGAAATATCTCTCCTACTGAATAGTCACCAGCATCAAAGGCAGTCAAGAACCCCAAACCTTCTGGGAAACTTTTTGCAGAGGTCATACCTTTCTCAAAATTCTGATCAATGATAGTCCCTTCACTCTATGGTTCCTGTGGAACAAAAGCAGCGGTGGCCTCCAACTATGTTACAAAAAAAATTACTAAGAATAAAATGCTGCTGTTTTCAACCAAAATACAAAGAGCAAAGCTGATGGCAGAGGAAGTAGCTGAAACTCGAGTGAGAGGACAAGGCAGTTAGAGTTTGCTCCTAAGCTTTTGCTTTTTGGTGCCAAATGGCCCAGTAAGAGGTTTTCACTGGTGCAAAAACTTTGCGACTCATTGGTTGCGTATGTCCTACCTGGCATACTACTTCTTCTTCACCCACCATTTATTCTCTCACACAACTGTACGCTCGCTTTCATAAATATCTGGAAATTGAGGGTGCAAAATACTGAGCCCATAGGTCAAGGAGGAGAGTCCATGATCCAAGGGAGCAAGCAGCAGCTCTCCATTGGAGGTTCTGGGGTTGTCACAATAGTAAGTTTTGTGAGGATTTTTTAGTTTCTGATAGGGACTATAAAAATCAAGTCCAGAATTAATTCAGTCCACTATATTTCAATCCCATTCCTGCAGAAAATCTTGAGAAATTACGCAGAAGACCACGTAGATATTTTTATACATGTGTACTGGGACTTCTTTCTTTAAAACTGCAACAGTTATCATTCTTCTATTATAAAAAAATTGTAGTACCGGGGGTGATAACATCCCTCCCCAAAAGAGCCATCACCAACAGAGAAGTTTATATTCATGGCCTAAATACAGTGTACACGGAAGGACTCCACTCCCTTAGAGCATCTAACTCATTTTTCTTTTCCCAGTACAACCACACAGCACAATTACAGAAGTCATCAGCTATAGTTAAACCTATGACCACACCACAAGCTTGAGACGCTATAGAGGGTTCCTTAGTCATGCTTGGTTTTCCAAATGGCCACATACAGGACATGTTATTACTCTCATTAACTGATGGGGAAACCACAATGCTCTGAGAGGTTAAGCCTCTTGCCCTGGTCACACCAAGACCCAGTTTCCTGCATAATAGACGACAGATATAACCCCTCAGTGGTCCATTGCCTCCTCACTGCCCACCTCTCTGACAAGGAGATGACCTCACTGTGCTTGGGAGCATCGTCCTTCCTACTGAGGGTTTTTATATTTCATTCATGGAGCTACACCAGAGTTGTCTGCTGTCCACCCTGTGGTTTTCTCACCACTCTGCCACAGCTTTGCAGGTTTGTTGAGGAAGGGGGGGTTGCTAGCTGCCACCCAGCAGATAAAATGCTGAAGGACAGCCTTTTCCCACAAGCTGTTGCCAGGCTGATGTCTGCAACCCTTCTTCAGACCATGGTCTTTTAATGAATCTGAGGGTGCTAGCTAAAACATTAAGTCACTGCACATCTCATCACACCTTGAAATAAAGTACCCTGTACATGTAAGAGTGGACTATTCATTCTGCTGGCACAGTGTTAAAGTTTAAAGATGACTAGTGATATTTCTCCAGCTCTGTTCGGTTACTTACAACAATAAAAGAGAGATAGTGTGTCGGACTTCCTTCTTCTACATCAGTCCTAAGGGGTGCACTACTTGCTCATCCAGTTGCTGAAGCCACCAGTGCATTCCTGTTGCAAGTCCCTGAGCCGGGCAGTGCACCTTTATGTGCTCTGGCAGCCCCAAAAGCTAACCACATACTGGGTTGCATCCAGAGAAGCATGACCAGCAGGGCAAGGGAGGGGATTCTGCCCTTCTGCTCCGCTCTGGGGAGACCCCACCTATAGTACTGTGTCCATCTCTGGACTCCTCAGCACAGGAAGGACATGGACCTGTTGGAATGGGTGCAGTGGAGGTGCACAAAGATGCTGTGAGGACTGGAGCACCTGTCCTATGAAGACAGGCTGGAAGAGTGGGGTTGTTCAGCCTGGAGAAGAGAAGGCTCTGGGGAGACCTTCAAGCCCCTTCCAGTCCCTAAAGGGGCTCCAGGAAAGCTGGGGAGGGACTCATGATGAGGGAGGGGATCCATAGGATGAGGGGGAACAGTTCTACACTGAAAGAGGGGTGATAAAGGTGAGATCTCAGGAAGAAACTCCTTCCTGTGAGGGTGGTGAGACCCTGGCCCAGGTTGCCCAGAGAATCTGAGGCTGCCCCATCCCTGGAAGGGTTCAAGGTCAGGCTGGATGGGGCTTGGAGCAACCTGGTGTGGTGGGAGGTGTCCCTGCCCATGGCAGGGGGTTGGAATGGGATGGGCTCTAAGGTGCCTTCCAACCCAAACCATTCTGTGACTCTATGATTCTATGATCTTTGTTATGTATCCCACCACACAAGAAGAATTTGCTGGCTACATGTTCTGAACAGCTTCACAATGCAGATATCAATTAGGAGCATGTAATTACAGTAGAACCATGCACACCATGAATTGACTTCATAAACTGAATAGCTCGTACTGACACAATCTTTCAGTGCCAGGTCACACAGTAAAAATTATTATTTAATTAGAAATATTCCCCACACAGGAAAGACGAGGGCCTACACACCCAGGAAGGGTCCCCAGATAGGTATCTGCAGGCCCAGCCGTGTAACTGCTGGCTCAAGAGAGGAAAGGAGAAACGATGGAGCTGACCTTTTTTTTTGTTGTACTCATCTTCTGTCGCATTGGAGGAGTCTGAATGATAGTCCCGAAGCTCCTGTTCGTACATCTCCAAAAAATTATCGTCTGTCTTTCCTTTCTTGGACTTGTCACCTTTCTTCTTTTTCTTTTCTTTGCCTTTTTTCCCTTTTTTCTTCTTTTTCTTTCTGCGTTCATAGTCATCCTCATCCTCACTGCTATACTCTCTTCGCTTGGATTTTTTCTTTTTCTTTTTCTTTACTTCCCTATCATTCTCTGAGTCCTCGGACTTCGATTTCTTTTTGCTTTTTTTCTCCTGGCTTTCATCCTCCCCATCTTCTTCAACTGCCTCCTCAACTACCTCTTCCACTACCTCCTCTTCCTCTTCCTCTTCTTCCTCCTCCTCTTCTGCTTTGGTTTTTTTGGTCTTTTCTTTCATGTCATTGTTTTTTACCCCTACACTTTTAACAACACTCTATGACTGCCTTAATCTGACTTCTGACACCAAACCTGGATCCTTTACCAGCTGTCAAAGTCCCTTAGTCCTCCTCTCCC
>VXBW01009217.1:98143-111070 GCA_013400375.1 Thinocorus orbignyianus | reverse complement strand
AAAAAAAAAAAAAGAAAAAAAAAACAAAAAACCACCCAAAAACCAAACAACATAGAGAACACCTTTATGAGAAAGCAGGATGAGGGAAACGGTATTACTGCTCATTCCCAGTCTGGGAGTCATAAGTAAGTCATAATCCACGCTGAGATCAGCTCTGCCAACTAATTGAACTGAAAAGCCAACTGAAAGCAATCTAATTCCCATCAATTTCTAGGGGGCAAAGGCTCAGTTCAGAAAGCACTTTTTCAGCTGATCATGTAATTAGACCCACAGGGTAAAATCCTAGCCCTCGTGGCAAGCCGTTACTGAGCCGGATCAAGACAGGATTTTGCCTGCTGGACTTTGTGAGTGCTTGGGGACCTTCCCTGAATCCAGAAGGGAATTTCAGCTCACTGCAGAGGAAGCGTTTGTGCAATTTCTTTCTATTCCCTTCACAAAGAAGTTGCACAAGGCCAAAATTTCCAAACGTTGATGTCCTAACTGAGACAGGTTTTACCCTGCTTTCACCAGAGCTGGACAACTGCAGCTCCCATCCTGCTAGTGCCTTGTAGCCAGGGGTGGTTCCCAGCCACAGAATCTCAGGGGTAGCTTTTTGAGGCTTGATTTCCTCGACCCACCAAAATAGCTGATTATCTCCTTCACTGCAAACCTGTTAGCAGTCTCACCAGGGCCAGCACAGGCCAAATTACACTTAAAGGGTAGTTTAACAATGGGTGAAGTTGACTGTTGCTTCCTTCGTGGGGGGTAAGATGCTCTTTGCAGCACGTAACAGTGTTGGATACGCAGGTAGTTAATACATTCAGCTGTTTAACCAGGAGACAAACAATTTTTTTCCCTCCTTTGTGTAAATTCTTCAAGTTGAAAAGTTTTCTGGAAAAATTCCCCAGGATATCTCTGACTGGTGTTTTCTTCAGACAAAGGCCACCAGTCTTTCCTGGTAACCCTACAGGAGCAGCCTATATGCTCCTGAGTGGCTCTGGACAGAGCTTAGGACATACCTTCCTCTCGTTATCTCTTCCCACAGCGTGGAACAGTCTCTGAGATATTGAAAACCCACCAAAAAAACCCACCCCACACTGGAGATGACAAACAGCATATGATATTTGGCCAAATTCTTAAAGTTGAACTCTCAAAAACCCCTCATATCTGCATACTTCAGCCTTAACATTTTTGCAGCACTCTTAACCAAGGACTATGGTCAAAGTGTAACTCTACCTACAACATCGACCACAGCATCTCACCCTCCATGGGACGTCAGTGATTAGGAACATACAACACTTTGCCTCCTCCATCATCTGTTTGGGTTCCAGGCCAGCAACACCCTTGAGATGTGCTTAAAATTAAGCCTCTGACCCCAAAATCCATATTAGGGATTTCAGTGGTGACATTTGAGCTGTTAAATAAAAAAAAACAAACAGGGCAGCTCTCCAAAATTCAACAGTATGTTGCCTCCAACACATTAAGGACAATTAATACCTTTGTTTGAAAGGCACACATCATTTCATGACAAGCTATGAAGCAGAATAATTAAAATACGCAGTTAATGGTCTTGTGAAAGTTTAAGACTTCTTGGTCTTTTGACAGAGGCTTCCAAGATTTACTAGCACACCATTTCACATGCAAATGAAAAGAAATAAAGGAGGGAAAGCACCGATAAGGTTTTCAAGACAATTCAGCTCTCATTGCCAGGGTCAGATCATACAATGGTTTCGGTTGGAAGGGATCTTTAAAACTTTACTAGTCCATCCCCCAGGTTTTCAAGGCCGTATAGCCTACATTATTTCATTTAAAATATTAAACAATAAACATCATATTTCATGCTGCAGCAGCCTATCCTATGCACCCCCAACCACGTGGATTTGGGGAGGCTTGTTGTAATCATAAGCTACAAAGTTAAAGTCATCACATAAGCTCTTTTATTTCCCCATTATTAACTTATTTAAACTCAGCTCCTTTAAGGATGAAGCTTTGGCAGGGAAGCAAACAGGACACTCTGCTGCTCTTCTTCTCAGTTTATGCATATTCTTACAGATACCTTTCACAGGTGCTGAAGAGCAGCGCTCCTTTTTGATCTCATTGACTTTCTCCTGCAGAAGACAGCACAGGGAGTCTCTGAAAAAGTGGTGCCAGATTACATTTTCTACCTGACTGCAAAATATTGGCATCCAGCTCAAGATAAACAGAAGCTGCTGTGGCATTCCTTTGCATACCTCAAGACTTTTTATCCTGATACTTCAAATACTTTCTCCTTACAGACATTAAAGATTCTTACAATCTGGGGGGATTTTTTTGTCACTAATTACAGCATTAAAAAAAATAATTAAAAAAAAATCACATTACAACTTTCAGATATACCTCAAATTGACTTTGTTAGGACTCACTTTCTGGAGGGAGGGAAAATAGAGGTCTGTGCATATCTAGAGCCTGTGGCAAAAAAGACAGAAACATCAAAAATCACTACCCTACCAGCAAGCTGGCAGCTCTTCTCCCACCACATGATAGCCACTCTTGCTCCACTGATGCTCAGCCAGTTCCCTTCTTCAGCTGTTGGCTGGAGATTGCTAAATGAAACCACTTGAGAGAGGAAAACGTTCTTCCCAAGGTCTCAAGTGTCCCCAGCACAGGAACTTACCAAGGCAGTTCTGAGGGCAGTCTAGTGGGTATTTATGTGCCAAAGGCAGTCAGCTGAGAGCCCTGTCAGAGCTAATGAGGGTTTTAAAAAAATATGAAGCCAGCAAGGACCTATTGACCTCTGAGAGGTGATAACATAAAGGGGATTGGGTGCGGGGAAGGAGGAATAACTAGTTGTACATTAAGCAGAAGTCCTGCCATTGGAGGCTTCACCCATAAATTCATTTCTTCCATTTAACTCACCCTGACTTTCCTCATTTATTACAAACTAGATCTATTTTATCATTTTGTATAAAGAAGGAAAAAAATCTCCAGTTTCTGACTTTTAGCGAAACCCCATTCTCAAGGCACGGACTGGGTCTGTTTGATAGAATCTATCCTACATGACTGAGAATGTCTTCAGTTCCAAAGTTAAATGGACCTTAAGGTATTTTTTCTCTTCTCAGTATTCAGACTTGACCGAGGGCACCTTCCCTCTTTCCCAAGCACTTTCTACTTGGGTAAGGGAACAAAGGAGGACTGGGGAGAGTTATACATGATGGCCATCTTCACCTGCATTCAGCCAAGGGGCAGGTCACCACTGCTTTGCAATAGAAACAAAATTATGTCACTGTAGAAGTCTAAGGAAAATCCAATCCAGAAACCCTGCGCTGAAGACACCTTTTGTAGTTCTTTCTCAGGTCACAACTCACCAGATGCACTTTCTTGTGCAAAAGACAGAGTTTTATCTATACCTATAATGCTACATAAAGATTTACAGAGCTGGCTTCATCAAGATCCAGCCATCACTGAAGGCCTACAGCAAACAAGTGATGTCTCACAAAGTCTCTTCGGAAAAGGAACCTTTAAGACGTAATGTTAAACTGTGAAAACATTAATTATATCGACCCCGCCACAGGGTGTTGTGAGGGGGTTTCTGCTCCAGCCGTAGCTGGGGTGGCAATGCCAGCCTGCGGTGGAACATGAACCAGCAGGTCCCATCTGGACATGTTCACCCTTACTGTTGTTGTGCCTGCAGAAGAGAAGACTCCAGGAAGACCTTATAGCCCCTTCTAGTCCCTAGAGGCGATCCAGAAGAGATGGGGAGGGACTCTTGATCAGGGAGGGGAGCCACAGGACAAGAGGGAATGGGTTTTAAAGGGAAAGAGAGGAGATTGAGATGAGAGCTCAAGAAGAAATTCTTTGCTGTGAGGGTGGTGAGACCCTGGCCCAGCCTGCCCAGAGAAGCTGTGGCTACCCTGTCCCTGGAGGGGTTCAAGGCCAAGCTGGATGGGGCTTGGAGCAACCTTGTCTGGTAAGTGTTCCTGCCCATGGCAGGGGGGTGGAACGAGGTGCCCTCTAAGGTTCCTCCTAACCCAAACCACTCTATGATTCTATTTTATTATTCTATACCCTACAGAAGACCGTACTTCAGATAGAAAATATTGAATTTCTAATATCAGTTTACTCGTTGTGATGGCAAAGCGCTTTTCCACAAATGGTTGTTTATGAACTTACTCCAGTTTTCCAGGCCTGTGAGCACATATTGAAGGGTTCTTTGCTTTACTGGCTTTTTTTAAATACAAAAAGACAAACCTTGAAACAAATAATGGAGCCCCTCAATGAATTCAACTGCTTCAAAGAGCTAAAGGACCCAAGTTTGGAGGCAGCTGGGGAATGTTTTGAGTCAGCAGTTCAAAGCCTATTATTTCAGCCATAAATCATAAATTAAGGGGGAGATGGGAGACACACTCCAAAAGTCAGTCTGAGTTAGATTTTGGAGTTTAATCAAAAATAAGAAATTACAACATGCATTTTCTAAACAGATAGGGTGCCTGACTAACCTGAATTCTCTCTCTGATTATCAAGTTTTTTTAAGAAACGAAAATGTGCCAGCTGTCTTATATTTGCAAGTTAGTCCTTCATGGAAGCAGTTGTGAAGTGGAAAATAACTGAATTCAGCTACAGAAGATGTGGACTGATCTTAGCATCACTGGGCAGTGAAGAGGTTTTGCCCAAAGGATCAAAAATGACCCAGAGCTTATCAAATTGAAACTGGGGTATGGGTGGGGGGCGGTGTGAATGAAAGGCATAGAACTAATTTAAAAAGAAAAATTAGGAGAATAATCAGTGCAAAGGAAAAGGTCTTTTCATTCCTTTGAATGAAAATATGCTGCAAGCACATAGAGCACCTTCAAGCTGGGATCAGCTCCCAGCGCCAGCCTTCCCACCTAATCTTTCTCACCTCGGGCTTTCTCCTGGGCAGCTAACCACTGGTTGGGTTCTTTTGCCTTTTCAGGTGTTTTTTGTATCAATGCTACTCAGGTGCTATGTTAATATCCTCATCAAATAA
Organism: Thinocorus orbignyianus; assembly: GCA_013400375.1. Taxonomy (NCBI): domain Eukaryota; kingdom Metazoa; phylum Chordata; class Aves; order Ciconiiformes; family Thinocoridae; genus Thinocorus; species Thinocorus orbignyianus. Next base: position 106,107 of record VXBW01009217.1, on the reverse strand, counting down.
TAAAATTTACACTTGGTAAATTTTTTTACTTTTTTGATGTAGTTCATTTGGCATCCCTTTGATCAGGCAACAGTTCGCCCTTCTAGATATATGTATATGACCAGAGAAAATTCCCCAAAAAGAAGGAAATGTGGAAAAACTTACAGACTACCCATGTTTAAACAAGAGAGTAAGGCAACAAGGGGTTGAAGATGACAGTTCATCACACAAGCATCAAGAATATTGCAATCTTGAGCTGCTGAACTCAGCAAAGAGTGGAGGAACCACGCTGTACCACCCTCATTTACACAGAGGACCCATGTAAATCCAGCGCAGCTGACCGACTTGGGGACAATACCACAGATATTTTGCCATTAAAGCCAGGATTCCTGCATGGTTTTGAGCTGATGATCAAGGGGAGCCAAGCTCTCAGCCTGCACAGCCAGGATGGGTGGCCCAGCACCACGCTGATGGACCACAAATGACACGAGAGAGTACTAGCATCCCAAAGTGTCTCATACACAGCTAGTATTGGGCTTTTTTGAGTAACCTCCATCCAACAGAAGCATCAGTTACCCCAAGATAAAATCAAATATCTCGAATGGTGATAGAGGTGGTTGCCTTTTTGTGCCTTAAGGCCCCCCAAGAGGCATAGGTGGAGATATGGATAGGTGAAGGACATGTCCTTGGAAAGATAAGAACAGGAAAGACATGCTTAGAGCAAGGAAAACAATGCATGGGTGGTGAGCAAGGACACAATCAGCCTCAGAAATGCACAAGGAATTTACAACTGATGACCAGAAGCATCTCTGCATGGTGCTCCCCTGCCTTCCTTGCCCGGATTTACTTTGCTCAGGCTGGCCCTGCCTCTTTATGCCAGAAGCCATGGAGAGCTGACTACATTGATATTTTGATTCACAGAATCATAAAATTGTTTGGGTTGGAAGGGACCTTTCAGATCATCATGTCCAACCATCAACCCAACACTGACAAAAACCACCANTTACTCGTTGTGATGGCAAAGCGCTTTTCCACAAATGGTTGTTTATGAACTTACTCCAGTTTTCCAGGCCTGTGAGCACATATTGAAGGGTTCTTTGCTTTACTGGCTTTTTTTAAATACAAAAAGACAAACCTTGAAACAAATAATGGAGCCCCTCAATGAATTCAACTGCTTCAAAGAGCTAAAGGACCCAAGTTTGGAGGCAGCTGGGGAATGTTTTGAGTCAGCAGTTCAAAGCCTATTATTTCAGCCATAAATCATAAATTAAGGGGGAGATGGGAGACACACTCCAAAAGTCAGTCTGAGTTAGATTTTGGAGTTTAATCAAAAATAAGAAATTACAACATGCATTTTCTAAACAGATAGGGTGCCTGACTAACCTGAATTCTCTCTCTGATTATCAAGTTTTTTTAAGAAACGAAAATGTGCCAGCTGTCTTATATTTGCAAGTTAGTCCTTCATGGAAGCAGTTGTGAAGTGGAAAATAACTGAATTCAGCTACAGAAGATGTGGACTGATCTTAGCATCACTGGGCAGTGAAGAGGTTTTGCCCAAAGGATCAAAAATGACCCAGAGCTTATCAAATTGAAACTGGGGTATGGGTGGGGGGCGGTGTGAATGAAAGGCATAGAACTAATTTAAAAAGAAAAATTAGGAGAATAATCAGTGCAAAGGAAAAGGTCTTTTCATTCCTTTGAATGAAAATATGCTGCAAGCACATAGAGCACCTTCAAGCTGGGATCAGCTCCCAGCGCCAGCCTTCCCACCTAATCTTTCTCACCTCGGGCTTTCTCCTGGGCAGCTAACCACTGGTTGGGTTCTTTTGCCTTTTCAGGTGTTTTTTGTATCAATGCTACTCAGGTGCTATGTTAATATCCTCATCAAATAATAAAATTTACACTTGGTAAATTTTTTTACTTTTTTGATGTAGTTCATTTGGCATCCCTTTGATCAGGCAACAGTTCGCCCTTCTAGATATATGTATATGACCAGAGAAAATTCCCCAAAAAGAAGGAAATGTGGAAAAACTTACAGACTACCCATGTTTAAACAAGAGAGTAAGGCAACAAGGGGTTGAAGATGACAGTTCATCACACAAGCATCAAGAATATTGCAATCTTGAGCTGCTGAACTCAGCAAAGAGTGGAGGAACCACGCTGTACCACCCTCATTTACACAGAGGACCCATGTAAATCCAGCGCAGCTGACCGACTTGGGGACAATACCACAGATATTTTGCCATTAAAGCCAGGATTCCTGCATGGTTTTGAGCTGATGATCAAGGGGAGCCAAGCTCTCAGCCTGCACAGCCAGGATGGGTGGCCCAGCACCACGCTGATGGACCACAAATGACACGAGAGAGTACTAGCATCCCAAAGTGTCTCATACACAGCTAGTATTGGGCTTTTTTGAGTAACCTCCATCCAACAGAAGCATCAGTTACCCCAAGATAAAATCAAATATCTCGAATGGTGATAGAGGTGGTTGCCTTTTTGTGCCTTAAGGCCCCCCAAGAGGCATAGGTGGAGATATGGATAGGTGAAGGACATGTCCTTGGAAAGATAAGAACAGGAAAGACATGCTTAGAGCAAGGAAAACAATGCATGGGTGGTGAGCAAGGACACAATCAGCCTCAGAAATGCACAAGGAATTTACAACTGATGACCAGAAGCATCTCTGCATGGTGCTCCCCTGCCTTCCTTGCCCGGATTTACTTTGCTCAGGCTGGCCCTGCCTCTTTATGCCAGAAGCCATGGAGAGCTGACTACATTGATATTTTGATTCACAGAATCATAAAATTGTTTGGGTTGGAAGGGACCTTTCAGATCATCATGTCCAACCATCAACCCAACACTGACAAAAACCACCACAAACCTGTGTTCCACATCTGCCCAGCTTTCAAATACCTCTAGGGATGGTGGTTCTGCCACTTCCCTGGGCAGCCTCTTCCAATGCTTGGCAACCCTTTTGGTGAAGAAACATTTCCTAATATCCATCCTAAACCTCCCCTGGTGCAACTGGAAGCTGTTTCCTCTTATCACCTGTTCCTTGGAAGAAGAGACCGACCCCCCCTGGCTACATCCTCCTTTCAGGGAATTGTAGAGAGTGAGGAGGTCTCCCGTCAGCCTCCTTTTCTCCAGGCTGAGTTAGGTTTTAAACCAATGCAGCTCCCATGTTTACCCCGGCCCATTCTATTCTGGAATTTCACTTTGAGGAAAATCAGAGTAATCTGAAAACCCACACCAACAGTTTTCTGCAGGGTGATATTGTTTTATAAATGATCTCTTGGATTGTGGATTGCAAAGGTATTAACTGAACCTAGTGAGAGTTTGAAGACTAATGTTGCCTTGGTCACTGCTGATCTTATCATCTTTGATGTGTGCATCTTGCTCTGTTTTCCCTTCAAGACCTTCTCCGGAAGAAATGCCTATGAAACATATAAGACATATCTCTGTGTTATAAATAAAGCAGCAGCATTAATACTTAGAGTACTTAATAACCACCTACCAAGATATGGCAATAAAGTAAATTAATACTTCAAAGTCCTGATTTGGATCTCACTTACATTGGCGTTACAGGAATAAAACTATTGGTTTCAGTTGGGTCATTTGCAGACAAATAACTGAGGTTGGCCTGACCTTGCGTTGATTTAATAAATACATTAGAGTAACAACAGATCTGGAGTCAGAAGGAGTTTGCCACTGGTTGCAACCGTAGCACAGTCTAAATAATAGATGGATATTAGAAAAGCAATTACGTTCCCAATATCAGAGCCCCAGATCATGAGCACACGCTAGTCTGCAACACAAGCTGGCTCTGCTGGGATGGATGAATGCCCTTTCTAATTTACAGCGTTACAGATCAGCCAGGTATTCGCTTTGTTCCTGTAGTTATGCAAAACAGAAGACTGCTCCAAGTTTAAGGTCAGCCTGATTTTATTTTTAATTATCTTTTAAATCGATTTCTTTAAGGATAGGAGGTCATCTTTCAGGGAAAACAAAACCCAACCTCAGCCTTGGAGAGGCACAGGTTGACATGTTTATCTCTATTCCCTCCGGGGTAATGCAGAGGAAGGCAAAGAAAGGCAGGATGAGGGGCACTCAGGCAAATTGTGATCATTCTGGTACCATTTTGGAGGAACAAGATCAATACGTGGCCAAAGCTGGTAAATTTGGGGTGTGTTTCACAGAATCAGAGAATCAGAGAATGGTTAAAGTTGGAAGGGACATCAAAGATCATCCAGTTCCACCCCCCTGCCATGGGCAGGGACACCTCCCACCACACCAGGTTGCTCCAAGCACCATCCAGCCTGGCCTTGAACCCCTCCAGGGATGGGGCAGCCACAGCTTCTCTGGGCAACCTGTTCCAGTTTCTCACCACCCTCACAGCAAAGAATTTCTTCCTAAGATCTAATGTAAATCTCCCCTCTTCTAATTTAAAACCCTAATTTACCCCTTCTCCTATCACTCCACTTCCTTACAAAGAGTCCCTCTCCAGCTCTCCTGGAGCTCCCTTCAGATCCTGGAAGGCTGCGCTAAAGTCTCCCCAGAGCCTTCTCTTCTCCAGGCTGAACAGTCCCAGCTCTGTCAGTCTATCTTCATAGCAGAGGTGCTCCATCCCTCTAATCATCTTCCTGACCCTCCACCGGGCCTGTTCCAACAGGTCCATGTCCTTTCTTTGTTGAGGACTCCAGAGCTGGACACAAGACTCCAGGTGGGGTCTCATGAGCACAGAGTGGAGGGGTAGAATCAACTCCTGTGACCTGCTGGTCACGCTTCTCTTGATGCAGCCCAGGATGAGGTTGGTTTTCTGGGCTGCCAGTGCACACTGCCAGCTCATGTTGAGTTTCTCTGTTTCTACAAACAGAGGCCTGGCAAGAAACTCACCTGTAGTCTGTGCTGGAGGTGCCTAAAATTAGGAGAGATGCATTTCACACTAAGTATTATTGCTTTATATTCACAGGAGGTGTAGACACAACTTTTCTCTGTCTCTGTGTTTCTTTCTATAAAATATCGATAATGTAGAGCTAATTTCGCTAATGCTACTCAAGCTGTTGGAGGTCAATGGCCAAAGAGACAAGTTCTCACCTCTTTGTTTGAGTCGAGTGCCCAGGTCTCACTCCTCATCCCTACACCTGGCAAGGCTCAAAAACACCAACAGTTCCTGGTTCCTCCTGAAGTAAAGGGCCCAGAACTGGACAAAGTACCAAACTTTTGTTATCTTTCTGGTATGTCCCTGCCAGGTGCTGCCAGAAGAAGAGGGGTTTCAGGCAAGGGATGGAGCAAACAAGATGTCCTCATCATCCCCAAGGTTCTGGAGGATGCAGGCAAAGAGGGGTAAGCACCTGCAGGGATGCTGTCAGCAAGTAGGGAGGACATTATTGCCACAGTGCTCTACTACAGTTTTGGGCCAGGACAAGCAAGGGAGGTGCTGTAGACCTCTGGTCCCACTTCCACTAGTTGTAATGAAATGCAAACCAAAGCTGGTGATGACAAGCTGAAATAGCAACCCATTGATTTTGCAGGTTTGTGAAAGGATATCCGATACATCCAAGAGAGGAGAGGATGTGCCTGTGTGTTGGGTATAGCTGTGGGTTTAGGTGATAAGAATAATCCGAGCGTGTTGGAGGATACATATGTCATTCATCCGAAAGCAGAGCAAGAAAAGGATTATTTTGTTAAGTATTTCAGAATTCCGTCTTGCATCTCCACCTTTCTACACAGAGATGCCTACTTAGGGCTGTCACAGTAGCAGACACACAGTGAGACACCCTCCCGCAGCATTTGTGTTGATTCAGTGGTAGGATCTGAGCTCTGTATCATCTCTGAGGTCTCCATTGCCACTTATCTTCTACAGCCCACCTTGGACAGAATACTCATGCTCCCCACTCTTCCCTGAGACCCGAACTTACTAACTCAATATTTTTCAGGTGTAGAAAAAATTTAGTGGGGTCTGAGATTCTACACCACAGGAAGTTTTGGCACTGATATCATAGAACGGTTTGGGTTAGAAGGTATCTTCAAGATCATCCAGTTCCAAGCCCCCTGCCATGGGCAGGGACACCTCCCACCGCACCGGGTTGCTCCAAGCCCCATCCAGCCTGGCCTCGAACCCCTCCAGGGATGGGGCAGCCACAGCTTCTCTGGGCTACCTGGGCCACTGCCTCACCACCCTCACAGCAAAGAAGTTCTTCCTGAGATCTCTTATAAACCTCCCCTCCTTCAGGTTAAAACCATTCCCCCTCATTATGTGGCTCCACTCTCTGATCAAGAGTCCCTCCTCACCTGTCCTGTAGGCTGCCATCCTTGTAACCAGGGTGTCTTCACCTGAAAAGGCACCCATGGCAGCAGTTACACACATTCAATGGAATATTTTCCCTCTCTCTGGTGGACAGAAGATCCCTTATGGATTTAAATGGTATACTCCTCTAGCCAGACCCACTGGGAGGGCTTAGAGGTGGCTGAAGCCTAAGAGCAAGAAAATAATTAAGTGATTAAAAATGACCTGACTGCTAGTACTTCACCACCCAGGAGCAGATCCTGGATAGCAGTGCTCATCAGAGCTCAAGAGCTGGTGGGGAAAATAAAAATAAATTAAAAAAAATAAATAAAAAAAAAGGGAAAAAAGAAGAGTGATAAATGAAGATTTATAAAGTTTTATTCCAAGAGGTGATGCCGGTGGTGGAAGAAGAGGGGTTGGTGTCTCCCTTGACTCTACCCAGAAGGTCCAACAGCCTGAAGGCATCTTGCTGAGCGCCCTTGGGACAAAGGAGCTGCAAAAGCAGAAGGAATCACTTCATCACACGAGCTCAGAGCTAAAATCTGACACTCAGTACCACACAGAGTTGCTGAGGTGAAATATAAACCATCAATACCGATTTGAGGGAACACCAGCAGAATGGTCCGTATTTCTACTACTTACCACGCTAGAATGGTACTTATTATTATTATTATTACTTTCCCTGTTTCCTCTGCTCTTTCCCTAAGTATCCACTCCCGGGCTCTGCCAGAGACAGCCTGTGGTGAAACGTCTCTGTCATTCACTACGGCCTCTCATTGAGACTTTCTCTGAGGAAAAGCAGCAAACTCCACGAAGGGAAATGATGGATGCCGACAGCCTTTCGGAAATGAAGCAGGCTTTGATTGCTTGCTCAGCTGAGGCAATTTGCCCTGTGATAGACAGCAATTACATCGCCCAGCGTCAATTTGTCTATTCATTTTTCCCTCTCCACATGTTTCCCCCTCTTGATTGAATAATCACTAACAATAATCACAAGCAGCTGGGGGAAGGAAGTAGATCCATCGGTTTTAATGTCAGCAAGAATGAGAACTGATTCCTCCGGCATCCACCAGGGCTCTGCCTCCTCAAAGCCATTTACATTTCCCTTATACCAGTGCTAAGAGCAAGATCATACTATTGCTGTTACCTGTAATCAACAGGATGCCACAGGGAAAGACCCAGTTTTAAAAAAAGCAGGGTTGCTTCATCTGCTGCTCTATATTCCTGCAAATATCTTTTCCATTTCTGTTTTAATCCTATGGATGTGGATGCTGAGAATATTGATGGAAGTGTAAGCCTGTAAGTCTGCGGCAACATAAGACAGACCAGACCTGAAGAAGATGGGTTTATGTAAAAGGTGAGGATAGTAAAGGACAGGAAGGACATGGACCTGTTGAAGTGGATCCAGTGGAAGCCACAGAGATGCTGTGAGGGCTGGAGCCCCTCTGCTGTGAGGACAGGCTGAGAGAGTTAGGGGTGTGGGTGTGTTCAGCCTGAAGAAGGTTCCAGGGAGACCTTTGAGTGCCTTCCAGTCCCTAAAGGGACTCCAGGAAAGCTGGGGAGGGACTCGTGATCAGGGAGGTGAACCACAGGACAAGGGGAAAGGGTTTTAAAATGAAAGAGGGGAGATTGAAATGAGATCTCAGGAAGACCTTCTTTGCTGTGAGGACGATGAGACCCTGGAACAAGTTGCCCAGAGAAG
>VXBW01009217.1:85637-97903 GCA_013400375.1 Thinocorus orbignyianus | reverse complement strand
CTGGCATTCTTCCTCTCCAGGTGCAGGACTCTACACCTGCCCTTGTCGAACCTTATTAGGTCCTTCTCTGCCCAGGTCTCCAGCCTGTCCAGGCCACGCTGGATGGTGGCACAGCTCTTTGATCATCCAGTGATCGAAGTACCAATTTCTGAACTTATATCATCATAAAACCCTACATATACTTGTTCATAGCCGTATACATGCATGATATTGTATCATCAAATAATTCCACAGTGGTATTCTCTAGTTATAGGTACCAATTTCAACCAGCTGAGCTTCCAGCTCTCCTTGTTTAGAGACACAGAACAGCAGAAAACAAAAAATGAGCGTGAAGGTACAAAAAGTGGCTGAAAGATTGCCTTTGCCATAAAACTGTTAAAGTGGTTTATTCAATAGAATTAAATCATCTTCCAAACACAGTGACACAGACCCAAAAAATACCCTGATTACTGGTTTAGTTATGGCTTACATCAATAGATAGGCTTTCTATTACAACCACAATACAGCTACAGAAACAATAAGCCGAAATTACAGGGTGGAGGGTTGGGAAAAGAAAGGCGAGTCAATGGACACGAGGGATTAACATCAGCGTGAAACCACCACGACTCCGCTTGGATTTCTCCGCCACCGCCTCAACAGAAATAACAAACATGAAACAAGCTTTATTTTTGTAATAACCCAAGCTCCCCCAGCATGAAGACACACAGTTTTGCTCCAGTATTTCCAAACTAAGCATTTTTTTTCCCCCCACCAAGTGGACACAGGGGACGTACTCAACAGGAAGCAGCCGCTCAATGCAATTTACATGGGCTGAAGGCAGAGGTTTCATCAGGGACCTCGCAGCTGATAAGGAGAACCAAGAAATGAAGGAAACTTCACCACCTCCTGTCCCAGATGGAGCAGGTACAGGTGGTTTTCCTCCTCTCTAAGGGGACAGGGTCCAGTGTCACACATAAATGTGCATCACTTGGCCAACACAAGGGTAACAAATAGGGATTAGTTCAATTGTGCTTGCTCCCTACTACTAAACCTGGTAACAACCAGAGTCTTTATAAGCCATATGGAGCATGGAGATACTTCAGCATCTTGGTCCATCAGACAGTTCCAGGTAGAATACACATTCCCAGAACAAGCCAAGACAGTATCTGATTTCGCTGGCTTTAGACTTGTCACCATTTTACACGCTAACACATTTTACAGTGATTAGTACAGTTGAAAACAGTACATTGACTTACCCAGATATCAAACACCAAGAACACTTATGGCTTCTAAAGGGAAAGTCAGACGTGCCAGTTACATATTTACAGCTTTCAAGCCTTGAAGCTCTGAGGCAGACTTGCCTTTCTTTAAGCTTCACCCTACGGGGAACTGATTCCCATATTCCCATTTCTCAGATGCTCGGGGCTTCGGGAAGAGTTGGAGGTGCCGACAGCCCCGGGGTTCAAGCTCTCTCAACTCTTGCTGCACATTTACATTTCCCTTAAGTTGGTTGGAAAAAAATAAAAGCAAGCACTTACAGTACAATTGCTTGTGGATTTTGAACACCATGCAGACAACGCAGGGGTGCCCAGCAGCCTCACCCACATCAGGCAGCGTGATAATTAGACGTGAATTGATAATATTCTGGGAGGGGTTTTGGGGCGAGATGCGGGTTATGGGCTTGACTGACGAGCCTCAGACCCTTTTTCTTCTGTTTGAAGCCAAACATAAAGACTGTGCTGGCTTCCAAGGTAATGGGCCAAATCCTGCCTTGAAGACACTCCTACTGCTGATAAATCCTAGGCTAGCATTTGATAGCAGGCAGGAAAACACCTCTTCTCTGGAGGCATCCCTACGGGTGGGTACAGAGGGCTCGTCCGTGATTCCAGGCGGTGATTTACGCTGCCACGGTGAAACGCTTTGCATAGATGAGCTTGGAAAGATGAAAAGTGCCGAAATCTGGAAGGGAGGGCGACAGTCACAACACCTCCTCTTCCAGACCGGGTTGCTCTTTACACACAACATTAAAAACACAGTATTGCTACTGCACTGTATCTACAATATTTTTTTAAAAAATGTATCTGAAATCAAGTGAATAAGAAACGAGAGGCTGCTCTCCCGGCCCATGACCAGGGCCTGTTTCTGGAGGCTTGGTCTGAAGTAACCCCCACTTTCCACAAACTTCCCTGGATTTTGGAAAAGGCCCTAAGCATAAATATTATCCCCTTTATTCCTAAAAGCTCAGGGTCATTCCAGAATTTCCATGGGAATTTGGCCCTTAGGGATTGCTGAATTTCTCTACTTCCTTCTTTATATATGTGTCAAAGCTCCAAAGTTCTCTCCATGCTGGGACGCGAGCAAGAAGGGGGAAGGGACTGTTTTCACTACCCAAGCTTGTGCTCTGTACAGCCAGAGCTTTGCTGAGAAACCACCAGGCCTCAGAAGACTAAAAAGGACATATTTTACTTCCAATTCCCCATCTCAGTGCTTTATCCAGGCCAGTTTCCCCCAGATGCAAACCAGAGGTTGCTCCTTCCCGCCACGCCAAGCCATGCGCCAGGTAGTCCAGCTCAAGCAGGTGTGTCACCATCAGTGGGATTTGTCTTCAAGGTCTGAGCAACGTTTCTCCTGATTCACTGAACTAGCATAGAGTGGACTAGTCTTAGAGCTGATTTACGTCCATCTACTGCATCTAAGATCTCAAAGGAACATCACCTTCAACTTATCCTCAGCCGAGGCTGCACAGGGGCAGCTTTCGTCAGGGACTAGAGGAGCAAATCCCAGCCTTTCCAAGAGGAGAAGCTTCATCTGTCACCGCTGTCATGCTCCTCCACAGCCTTGAAGGCTCCTGGACCAGAGTTGTGGTTGCAATTTCCTATAATCCCTTTACATCTCCTTCCCGGGCGATCATGGACCTACTCGTTGTGGTGTTTCTCCTCCCTGAAACTGCAGCAGGAGGAGCTGCCAGGGCACGGATCCCCCTTTGCAATTCATGAGCTGGCTTTGACAACTCCCTTGCAATCACAGACAATATGCTAAAATATTATAATGGCCCTATCACCATTTAATCCATTCTGTCCAACAGCAAAGTTGGGCTCCATAAATCAAAGGCAAGCAGCTGAACTATTTCGCCTAAATACTTCCTTCCTTTTGATGAAAAGCACTGGCAGATTCATCAACCTCTTCTGCGGACCTGACTAGAAAGGAGAAGCAGTCCTAGCTATGTTCTTCCGACTGAATTCACACTGCCATGTTATCCAGATCTCAGGAACTTAAGAGATTCTCCTAAATAATATGAAGAGTTGGGGATTAAACCGTAATATTATCATTTTCTCTCTCCCTGTCTCAGATTTCATATCCTCAGCCACACAGCTGGGATTACAGCCTGAGCTCAGGATGTGGTACCAGAGAGCTGACAGCGTTTCTCCTCAGAAGATCAAATTTTGCTATCAGGGGATTTCTCTAGGGCCTGTAGCTTTCTCTGTGGGGAAGCACCACATGCCCTTGCATCTCCTTTCCTTGCCATGACAGTGTGCAGCAAACACAGCCCACAGCTTCCTGGTGGTCATTTCTCATCATTCAGGCATCACACTGTCCAAAGAAGGTTAAGATCAGCCCAGGAAGGACATGGGCCTGTTGGAGTAGGGCCAGAGGAGGCCACAAAAATCCTGTGAGGGCTAGAGCCCCTCTGCTGTGAGGACAGGCTGAGAGACTCAGAGGGATTCATCCTGGAGAAGAGAAGGCTCCAAGGAGACCTTAGAGCCCCTTCCAGTCTCTAAAGGGGCTCCAGGAAAGCTGAGGAGGGACTCTTCATCAGGGAGGGGAGCCACAGGACAAGGGGGAAGGGTTTTACACTGAGAGAGGGGAGATTGAGAAGAGAGCTCAGGAACAACTTTGCTGTGAGGGTGGTGAGACCCTGGCCCAGGTTGCCCAGAGAAGCTGTGGCTGCCCCATCCCTGGAGGGGTTCAAGGCCAGGCTGGATGAGGCTTGGAGCAACCTGGTCTGGTGGGTGTCCCTGCCCATGGCAGGGGGCTGGAACTGGATGGTCTTTAAGGTCCCTTCCAACCCAAACCATTGTGTGATTCTATGATTTGGAGCTTTGACCGCGTGGGATAAGGGAAAACAGGATAGCCTCAAACTCAGAACCAATTCTCGACGTCAGAAGTGTATTTTCTCATGCTCAATACACACAAAAATAACAATGGCAGAAAACAAGGAAGGTCCTTCTTTCTGCAACAGCCCTTCTTTTTTGTCTGTTTAAGCAGGACAGGCAAAAGCTGGTCAAATCTGGCTCACCCACCCCACATCGACGTCGCACAGGCTGTCACCTCCACGTAGCTGAAGTCTCCCAGGCAGTATTTATTTGCTGCCCATGGAGAACAGAGCAGCAGGTAGAACCCATCCTCAGAGCCTGCCACCATGCCGTTTCCATCAGACCCTACAGGCACTGCTGTTTGGCAGCAGAAATTTGATTTTCCAGATCCCAGTGCAAGGTATGGGGGCCAAAAAAAAGTATCTGGAAGCTTCTGCTTGTGGCATTTCTGACAAATGCTATAGCTTTTCAATCATTTTTTGAGCAACACCTGGAAAACGAATCTTAAAATAAACATGTTGCAACATGCATTTCATCTCAAGGACTATTCTATATTTAATTCTTTAATTACCTTTCTGGCTTGCAAATCACTCCTTATATCTATCTATACAGCTATGTACACCTTCACAGACATTCCTGGGCCTGTTTCTGCAGTCCCTACACAAATAAAATACCCATCCACTTGAACGGGAGCTCTTTTCAGATAAATGTGGCAAGATTGGGCCTTTGGTGCATAACGTGCGAGTACCCTGCACACACACATTTTAAAATCATTAAAAAAATAGAGTAGCTATAGGTTTATAACAGGTCAGAATCTCCAGACAGTAAAACTGCACTCGTCACAGCACAGCCAGGGTGAATTTACATTGCTCATTCAGGTGAAGCAAACAAAGGAAGGGAAACCCCTGTGACCCTGTAATTACAGTTGGAATCTAATCACAGTTCTGCTTATCCTTTTGTTGGTCCAACAGGAGCCCAAAAAAAGGATTTCTGCAACTAAAAAGAGGGATCTGCACCAATCCTTCCTTTCCAACACGGGGATGTTGCTTCCCCATCTTTTTGGAAGCGTGCTTCTCAACACAGCAGACCTCTTTCCAGCGGCTTGTGTTCACTTCAGTCACCACAGTAAAAGAAATAAAGAACAACCCCTCACTGAAGAAGGTAGCCTTAGCAAAGCAGCAGCAGCAAAGCGATACCAAAGTCACTACTAGTCCTGTCCTCGAGCAGAATAAGGAGTGAGGGCTCTAGCTACCAGCTTCAGCATCATTCCTGTTATCCTAAAGCTCAATGCACAGCAAAGACGGCCGACCCACGGGGTCACGCTGCTCTCTGCTTTTCATCACAGCACTTCATCATCAAAGCCCTTTGCGACAGAAGTTTACAAGCACACAGCACAGGCGAAGGCTTCTTTTTGCATATTGGATCAAGGAAACTATTTCAGCTACAGGGTCATCCCTAGCCCGCCGCCTGTTTCACAGCCGGCTGGTGCGCGGTGGTGCTCAGCACTACACGGTGTGACTCTAAGACCAAAAGCACAACAACATCAATATTTACAGCTTTAAGCACGGGTCCTTCACCCCCCTCCCCTGCTGGTGTTTCCCAAGTGAGCTGTGATACCTTTACCAAGGATGTGGGTTGCTTTCTCAAGCAGTCGGATCTCTGGATTCCAGCGTGAAGTTAAGGAAACACGCTCCCACGTACCATCCAGGTCACTGTGGGCCAGCAGGGGCTTTTGAAACGGTGACCACGGTGCTTTATTTCCTTTTTGATCATTTTATCCATAGCCTGAGGAACTTTCACAGCTCTCAGCACAGCACAGAGGCTTTTAAAAGATGCTAAGTGCACTCATGCATTAAAATCAAAATCCAAGTCCAGGTTTGGATTTAAACCCTTTCCTATTAAAAAAAAAATAAAATATAAAGTATCCCTCATATAGAACTAGCACTTTAAACTCTAAGTCCATGATCAAAGATGTTGTAATCTAAGAGAAGACAAGACACACAACAGCCCAAATGCTTCAGACTAAGAACTTAGATGAGGAAACTCTGTTCATTTAACTATGCCAGCAGAGCCGAAACAGCAAACCTCACCCTCCTGCGTCCACAGCCATGCCAGTAGGGAAGGGCACACACCAGCAGCCCACACCACGGCTCAACAGCCAAAATCAGCTCCAGCAAATATATACAGCATCTTTTCCACATCAGGATTTTGCCAGTTTAACCGCATCAGGAGAAAAATTCAGCCTGGCATAACAGACAGAGTTAAACCGGTAACTTTTTAAAGAATACACCAGCCCTTTTACTGTCTTAGTAACATTCTCAACACACAAAAATGCCACGTTAAGACACCTGACATCTTGAGATGCATAATTTTAAAATCAGCATGATAATCCAAGCCACAAAGCATCTTCGCTGCATTTTAACTTCATCTCCTGCCAGGACTTAGCACAGATACCTGACAGCATTTACCTCGACCTGCACAACTGTGAATCAACATTCAGATATTCTTACAAAGCCTAAAATAAAAATCAAAGAGGAAATGCCTTTTTCTGTCTTATGCTATGATATTTGAACAAAAAAAAAAAAAAAATCAACTCAGAAAATATAACTACATCATCTCCTTGCTGTTCAGCCCAAGCAAAGCTTGCAGAAGGGGGAAAGGAGAATGTTTCCTCGACAAGGACTCCAACCTGAAGCTGAGGGGGTCACTATCAGAGGAAGGGGACACGTAAGCTAGAAGGAAAGCACTACAGACAGAAAAAGAGGAGATCAGAGATATAAGACACGGAAAAGAAGAAGAAAGAAACTCTAAAACAATTGCACACCATGGTCAACACAGTTACCACGTGGCTGCGAACGGCAGTTTAACATTCTCTTCTAAACTGGCCGAAAAACTTCATAAAGTGACCTTGTTTGTTCCTGTTGCATCTGTTACTTGCTATATTTCACCAATACTTTGTGACGTTACAGAACAAAGATCCCCAATTATATACTCCCCCTTAAAACTAGAATGCTAAAGAGTATTTCCAAAAGCCCGAATGCCAGAGGACAGTGCTTTTCAGTAAAATCTGGCAACGCCCCAAGCTACTGGACTCAGAAACCTATGCAAAGCCCTGTAGTCTATGCTAAAATTCTCCACCACTGCTTCTCCTCGAAAGTTTAGTGCTCCTCTTCGTAGTGAAATGGTAGCTATGTTAATGTGCTCTGCTTATCCCTAAACCTAATGGAAATGTGCTTCTTATCCGACTTGCTTCCCAGGGCAGTGTGTAGTACCCCGGGACGGAGGAGTTTCGCGTCTCCCACCCTGTTACGGACCCAACTCTGCTCGCAGGAAAGATGCTGGTGTCCTAGGTCTGATGGGATGCAACGCCTTGAGGAAATTTATATCAAACTATTATTGCATAATCTCAGGGTGTCGTCAAACCTCCCACACCGTCCACAGGTATCAGGGTCCCGTTACACCTTCACACCAGAGGAAGACGCCTCCCTGTCAACAGCAGCCACAGGTCCCTGTGTGAACCCTCAGGATGCCTTTGCTGTGCATGTGGAGGAAGTTGAAGATTTCTGAGGGCATGGCGTGAAAGCCGGGGCGGGGTTTCACATTGTCATAGTAGTGGTGAGTTATAAAAATCCCTGAGGGGTTCATGGGGAAGGCCCAGAAGCCGAAAAGGTGGACCTCTTCGCAGAGCTCCAGGGCGGCAGTCACC
This sequence comes from Thinocorus orbignyianus, assembly GCA_013400375.1. NCBI lineage: Eukaryota > Metazoa > Chordata > Aves > Ciconiiformes > Thinocoridae > Thinocorus > Thinocorus orbignyianus. Next base: position 90,124 of record VXBW01009217.1, on the reverse strand, counting down.
AGGATCAGCCCGGTGCTGATCCTCTTGGCCCGCACCCCTTGGCCGAGCCAGTAGCGTGAGACGTTGATGAGATACTGGGGATGAAAGTAATAAACAGCCTGCTGAGATTCAAAATCATCCAGGACATATTTGACCCGGATGGAGACGTCCGTGTTGCGGGTGTTGTAGAAGGCCGGCAGCAGCACGGAAGCGTTCTCGTAGACCTGCAGCACGTCGTAGAAGGGCTTCCTCCATTTCTCCAGCTTGTGGAATCTAAAGGGAAAAGGAGGCGAGCGATGGTCAGACCAGGGAAGACTCCAGTCAGGACCCAGTACGCAAAAAAATCTCCCTGAAATGTGTCTGATACAGACATAATGGAAAGGGGAATATATTTAAATCTGTTGCTAAAGTGTCAATATAAAATGTAGGGGGGGAAATGCAGGGAATAAAAACCAGATCATTTTCTCTCCTCTTTTGGCAATACATTCATTAAAAAGTGGACAATCTTAGTAGGCGTTTCTGATCATGTCCCACTTCTCATTTTATTGTGAGAAGTATTTAACTCTCCCAAGGTTTGGTGAGATGTATAGCGTGCTATGCTAGTGCAGAACTGCAGGGTCAAAAGTAAATACCAAAGTAGAGCAAAACCACTTCTAAAGCAACTAACATTTAAAAGAAATACACAATGCAAGCAAATGATTTTATGTTATTCGAGAAAAGAAACACATTCCCCCAGCAAGAAAGGAAAGCAGGAATAGGCCCCATCGCCCCACACCTGTCAGCAAGGTGGTTTTAAATTATTGACATATTTAGCATTAAAATAACTCAGTCAATCCTGGCTACAAAGTTTAAATGGCATTTAAAAAAAAAATATAAACATATGACAATGTGTGCTACTTCATTTAAGTCTATGGGATGGGAAACACTTGCTTCCTCCCCAATGTGCCCAAAATGTTTGCCCATTGTGCTCTTGTAGCACAGTACAGGACTTCCAGGGAAGGATGGCTCTGCTGTTAATGATTTAGCTCATCAGCTTCCCACTTTCTACCATCAACACACAAGCCTAAGTGTTTAACACGTTTCTGTAAGTTGTTGTAGATTCCATGTACTGAATAACTTCAAATAGGAATGAAATGTGTGATTCACAGTGTCAGGTTAAAGTAACATTGGGGAAAAAATATCCTCTGAGACAGTCGAAATTTAGTGAAAAGCAGACTTGGAAAAGTGATAGGAGATGAAAATACAAAAACCAGGAATGACCTCTCGGTGATTATACTGGGATTGACCGTCACGACATCCGTCTTCACCCCAACGTCCATCAAGTACTTCTCGGATATAGGAGGCAAGTTGCATCTACAAAGGAAAGAAACCAGTGAGAGAGTTAAACAAGTCCTTGCACTTTTTCAGGAACAGAAAGTAGAACTGATTTCAGCATTTCTTCCAAGCAACAGACCTAGAAACATTGAAAATTTAAGACTGCATTAAACACGTTGCAGCCCAAGCTATGCATTAAAGTAACAAGAAGTTAGGGGCTGAATGAAAACCTCTTTTCTTCCTTCAGTCTGTCCAAACTGGCCCCTTTTAGCAGACGTAGCCACTGTTCACTCATTTTGCATCCTTAAGAGCAGTAAAGCTATTTACTTCAGCAGTTTAGGACATAGCATGAAACCCTGAGGACAATCAGTCTACAAATCCACACACTTCCTCAGCAACAGCCGAACTGCATTCAATACTTAATAGATAAACTATATCTATAAGATTGCTTTTAACATACCTTGTTCTATGCCCAAAAGAACTCCAGGGAAATGCACCACAGGAGACAAATCAGTCCAGTCGTAATTACTCTGAAACTTTCCTTTCCCTTCCTTTTTCCTTTATAAGCATCTCTCAGCGCAGTGTAAGAGCAGGAATTCTGACTCTACAGATTCACCAGAGGATGCCAAAGCCATTAGGAGCAAACCTGTGAAGGTTTGCAAAAACCTCCACTCTCCCTAGCCTCCGCTCACCTTGGCCTTGACCTAGATCTATCATCTCCAAAAATCTAGAGCACCCCTCAAGAGATGCTGAAATTACTGGAACACACAGTCATACACATAAGCCATCACACAAGCTTTGCTTCCACAGGAAACCCAGCTAAAAAAAAGCTTCAGCAGGCATTATCAGAGGCAATATAAGTGGCTTTACAACGAGTTTTACACTCAGTTTAAGCTAGTGTTAGGTATTTGCTGGGACTTTGGTAACATTTTGAAGTGATCCACAAGACACAATAAATGCCATCACCGTTAAGATCCCCACATCTCAAAAATAGTGCTGTGCCCGATCCCCAAACTTCTCCATAGTTTTAAATAAAGGCTGAACAGGAGAAACCTGCGTAGGTATGTAGGGTAAAGTGATGCTCAGTGTTTTCACAATACTGGAGTTCAGCTGCCACCATCATTTCTCAGTGATGGGGAGAAGGTGAGCAGGGGAGCAGAAGAAAGCACTAAAATCCTTCAAGGTCCTTCCCAGACTCAGGAAGTTCACATCTACCTCCCAGTGAGTCTGTATCAGGTCAAAGAATTTTTTTTAGCTACCTCATCCTTCTCACAGGCAGTGCTATTTCCAGCATATTCCTCTGCTAGGTCATGCAACGCCCTTCTGAAGTCCTCCAGCACCCTCAGCTCCACCTGGCACCAGGCACTGTGCTCATTAGATTATGTTTGAAAAAGGTTTTCAGATGTTCAGCTTCAAAAGTTTCAAACAGCAAACTCCCACCAGGATAAATAAAGCATGAATTTGTTGAAATTGATAATATAAAATATCTGCATGAACTGTAGTTTGGTGAAAGAACTCCAAAAATTCATCCCTGCAATGAGGGTAGTCCCGTCTCTGGAAGCATCTCATCACAGGTCTTCACTCTGGCCAGCAGATGGGGGTAGACACTAACAACCAGCAAACACGGTTCATGAGTATTTTACATATCGTTTTGTAATATAATTAGTTGCTATCAGAATTTATTTCATAGAAAACTCTTGGCTGCATCCTGCTGGCCACAAGTGTCCTGACAGTAAAAGATTTTCCCGGGTCCCCTGAAGGTATCACTGAATGTGCTCCACAAGCAGTTTTGGAATTAATTTTTGAAAATTACTTCATTGGTGACTGGGATGGTGCTTCTTGACAGTTTGGTGAACTGGTGTTGGACTGGAAAGTGAATGTGTTCAGACCTGACCTTAAACACAAGCTTTACTTTAGAACTGGTGATTGATTCACTTTAAAACTGTCGTCAGCAGACATTGAGCTCTCCAACACCAAAAAGCCTGTGTGCATAACGCTGGTCCCACATGCTTCAGAGATGGTGAACCAGGGGCTTCTTTTGCACAAGCGTGAATGTATTTATTTGTATTTCAGTTCTCCTTAAGCATCTATTTCATTAATTACTCACACCAAGCGCAACACAGCCTCTAAGTCCTGTAGTGATGTGGTCACCTCTTTTTAATCAGTTTTGGTTGAGTTAAAGGAAGAGTAAAACTGGTAAAAAGCACCTCCACCAAAAACTCTTACATGTAAATGATGGCATTTGCTGCCTGTACTTCCACTTCCACTCAACATCTTGTCATCTCCATGTACCACTCCTTTCAATCATACTGACAGCTGTGACCCAACATGGTAGGAGGGAATTACTACAACTATTTAATGCATACGAGGTACTTTATACTTTTAAAAAGCAAATTACATGAAGCCTGGAAGGTTTCACAGACTAAAAGTAAGAGTGGTTTTCTATAAAGTGGGCACACAGGAGGCAGACACGAGGGTCTGAAAACAATGAGTATTAAAGGCAGGAGCTGTAAAATTCTATTTCTCATTGGATGCCAAGTTAAATTAAGAATTCAATGAGCCAAAATCTGACCTAATTCTTGTGGGTTTGAAATTGGAGAAATCTGTTCATTTGTGCAGTTATTCTAAACAGACAGCAACGTACCCAAGATCATTAAATAGGCCAAGGGAAGTGAAAAGATTTATCTTTTCTACAGAACAGGTCATGGATCCGTGAGCATATGCCACGACCCAGGCAAAGAGCTTAACAGGATTTAGAGAGGGATTAGTCATGCATATGAATAATAAAAAAGTCTTTCCCATATGCATTAAGGATGAAAAAATTGCTGTCAAACCCCTTTATGCAGGGACAACAGTTGCAGGACAGCCCGGTCTATGCAAAACCTGGGTAACTACACATAAGGTGGGGAACACAACATGAAGACACTCAACTTTCAGTCATTCATGGGTCTCTGCAGACACCAAAGCCCACAGTACCAATTGCTGTACCTCCCTTTATACAACACTTGAGCTCTGCACCCCTTCAGGCACATCTCCCAGGCACCTGAGCTGCACAACGTGGAGTTATTGACATAGAAACATACGGTTTGGGATGGAAGGCGCCTTAAAGATCATCTAGTTCCAACCCCCCTGCCCTGGGCAGGGACACCTCCCACCAGAGCAGGTTGCTCCAAGCCCCATCCAGCCTGGCCTTG
>VXBW01009217.1:71286-85616 GCA_013400375.1 Thinocorus orbignyianus | reverse complement strand
AAAAATTTCTTCCTAATATCTAATCTAAATCTATTCTGTTCCAGTTTGAAGCCATTACCCCTTGTCCTATCACTTCATATCCTTGTAAAAAGTCCCTCCTCGGCTTTCCTAGAACCCCTTTAGGGACTGTAAGGGGCTCTAAGGTCTCCCTGGAGCCTTCTCTTCTCCAGGCTGAACCCCCCTGCCCAGCTCTCTCAGCCTGTCCTCACAGCAGAGGGGCTCCAGCCCTCGCAGAACCTCCTTGGCCTCTTTCGGCCCCACTCCAACAGGTCCATGTCCTTCTGATATCTGTGGCCCCAGAGCTGGAGGCAGCACTGAAGGAGGGTCTCCCCTGAGCAGAGCAGAGGGACAGAATCCTCTGCCTTGCCCTGCTGGTCACACTGCTGGGGATGCCCCCCAGGATGCAGGGGGCTTTCTGGGGGGCCAGTGCACGTTGTTGGCTCACATTGAGGTTCTTATTCACTAACAACCCCAAGACCATCTGGCCAAGCTGCTCATCACGCAAGAGAGGTTGTACCTCTTGTTCAGAACTGCTCCAGAAAATCATGGCCACGTTCGCAGGACACTGCTTATGGGTCAACCATAGTATCATCTAGGTTGGCAAAGACCCTTGGGATCATCGATTCCAACCATAGAAAGGATGTCCATAGAAGGATAAATCCACCACCCAAGTAAGAGGGGATGTCTTGTATGAGGACATCAACTTTCTCAGTCAGTCAGTGATTAACCACATGGAGTTAGAGAAAAGTAAGTCTTCAAAGCATGGTTTTCAAATAAATTTTTATAGGCGAGGGGGTTTTAAACATTGCTTTTTGTGTAAGATACAGGCTTGACATGGCCAGTTGGGCAAAACCTACGTTTCCATGTAGGAGAAAACAGTTTTATAATCCTTTATCTGTCATTGAAACAGGTGTAAAAAAGAGAAAAATGGTGGTTACCGAAACACGAAGTCTGCACTGTCAATCTCCCGGCCACACCTGCTGTTCTTCAGGATCCCTCCGTTCCCAACCACCGCGCATTTCTTAAACTGGGAGCGGTGGTACGGCATATCCTGCAACATCACAGCAAAGAAACAGTTACATATCCCACAATTTGGAGGCAACGAGTCTTTTTTTATTTTAATTTTTCCCTTTTGTTGTTGTTTTTGTTGGTGCAGTTGCATCTTGCTGTAGATGCACTAATGATAGGAACTTGACACTGCCCGCAATACTCCCACGGTGTCCATAAATTGATGGGCCTGTTTTCTGTGCAATTAGAGATAGTGTGGGCAACTGAGAGAGAGAAAAAGAAAAAAAAAAGAAAAAAAAGCAATAACTTGGTTTCGTCCAGAGTTAATAATGGTAGAAGTAGTTTTAGAAATATGCTTTCCCTTCTGATTTCCACATGAGGGCATGAATCGCAAAATCAGCGTACACCAGGTGTTACCTTCTGAGCTGCCTGCAAACTGCTCACTCCTCAGACCCTGATGTCCTGCTTTTGAGAAGTCTGCACATGTAGAATCAGAGAATTGTCCAGGTTGGAAGGGACCTTTAAGATCATTGAGTCCAACCATCAAAGCAACACTGACAAAAACCTTCAATAAACCAGGTCCTTCAGCACCACGTCTGTCCAGCTTTCAAATACCTCCAGCGATGGTGACTCCACCACTTGACAATGCTTTTGAGGAAGCAATTTTTCCAAATATCCATCCTAAACCTCCCCTGGTGCAACTTTAGGCCATTTCCCCTTGTTTCATCACCTGTTCCTTGGGAGAAGAGACTGACCCCCCTGGCTACACCCTCCTTTCAAGAATTTGTGGAGAGCGAGAAGGTCTCTCCTCAGCCTCCTCTTCTCTAGGCTAAACACCCCCAGCTGCTCCTCACAGGACTTGGTCTCCAGACCCCTCACCAGCTCCGTTGCCCTTCTCTGGACACACTCCAGCACCTCAAGGTCTCTCTTGTCACGAGAGGCCCAAAACCAGACACAGTGGGACCAGTCCCTGCGGGACCTCCCCAGGGCTCAGTACAAGGGGATGGTCACTGTCCCGCTCCTGCTGGTCACACTGTCCCTGAAACAAGCCAGGGTGCTGGGGACTTCTTGGCCACCTGGACACGCTGATCCAGAGCACGTAGTTCCAGAGTGGTTGGTAGAGCCCAAGAAGTCCCTCTAAATCAGAAAGCATGCTACAGCTATTTACCAGAACTTATCCCTGATTTTAGTGCTGGCCACCACTGGTTGTACTAATAATACTGATCATAGAGCCTTTAGTCAGGATGCGCCCTGGACTTTTTCAGGATGCTTTTTCTCTGCAATTTTTGGGCAAAATTCCATCTTCGTACGCAGGCAGGTGGCTGCTGCTGGAGCCGGAGAGAGTGAAAAATCACGTCTCTGAGAAGAGAGCAGGGTGGTTGAGGGTGAGAGAGTGGTGACGCTGCACCTTATGAATATGGAGAGAGGGGCTTGCATAAGCCTGACAGTGCTCCTTTCAGCACATACATATTTTATCAGCAGCTTCCAGCCACGAACCACGGGAGAGATGCCATAGCAGCATGACATTTCCAGGTGATTATTCCCAGGATCTTTCCGTAGCGTTCATGAGCCACGAGGCAAAAAGGGCACAAGATGACACCCGTTTGAGAAAAGCAGCAGCTGCCTGAGAGAGAGGCATCATAGAGCTGTCTGGGCTTTATCCAGCGACTTCTTAACACAAAATGCCTTGACGGCTGCTCTCAGGAAGATGAGAAGCCAGGCCTCAGCATAAATCTCTTGCCCTTACAGTCTTGCTGCCATGCTTTTAATCCATTTATCTCCTACATTTGCCATTCCTAGTCAGAGGGTGGCTTTGGCCACATAGCTGCTGCCCAGTGAATCCCAAGGGATTCATTTCGGCTTGGGATAAAGCCTTCAAAGCACCCTTAGGGCATATCTGGATGAATACAGCAGCAGCTATAGGAAATTCCTAGCAAAAGCACACTCTTCCATAGAGTTCACAGAATGGTTTGGATTTGACGGGACCTTAAAGATCATCCAGTCCCCTTCTCATAAGCAGAGATACCTCCCACTAGACCAGGTTGCTCAAAGACCCTTCCACCTGGCCTTGAACCCCTCCAGGGATGGGGCAGCCACAGTTTCTCTGGGCAACCTCAGCTAGAGTCTCACCACCCTCACAGCAAAGAACTTCTTCCTAAGATCTAATCTAAATCTCCCTTCTTCCAGTTTCATCCACTCATCTGTGCAACCAGGCATGGGTTTGTGGATAGCAATCCTGAGTTTAGATGTACCCCCTCTTTGCACGTCTCCAGATGCCAAAGTTCTTTTCCTGGATCTCTGTCTTTCCCCTGCTCTGCCCCAGTTCCAGATGTGCACATTTAGATAGCGGCACTATCCCACCTCTTAGTGCTGCTCCAAAAGCAAATGAATCAACAACAATTAGACCCTAAAGGACAACTTTTAAGGATGCAAATCTAAGTATCTAACTTCAGTATTCTTCTGTCTTTCTGGATGGGGTAAGTTGCAGTTTTTCCCTCCAAATATGCCATTTTAAGTTCATCCATGTATCCCATGATGAATCTGTAGCCACATAAGCCCATTTCTGCACTTCATTCACCCTGTGCAATGGGAATTGCCTACTGGTTATACCTGGTTATACCGGTTAGTGGCCCTCAGGTCAAGAATAATTTGCTGAAAAAGTATTGAATAATAGTTATTATTAATATATTTTAAAATTGTGCAGCCTGTTCACAGATAATCTGCAAACAGAAATAAGTATACACATAATCAGTCTTTTTGAATATGAATTATAAAATAATCATGCCCCAAGAACCTACCCCAAATGTTGGATTTATTGTATGTGAATATTACACTATTAAAAGTTACACGAATATTGTACTATTGAAAGTTCTGATCAGTAAATGCCTTTTTGATTCAGCTTTCTTTAAGTTATTTCATTAGCCACTTGGCTGCTAGGTCAGTAATATTCTCCAGGAAAATATGAAAATATTTTGTGTACTAGAGCCGATGACCACTGGAAAATAGGATAATCAGCTAAAATACCATATTAAAATAAACATTTTCAAAGTATAAGGCACGAAGTTTGTAGAAAACTCAAACAGCCAACTGCTAAATGCTTGGCTGCAGGATAGCATCTCATGCAGCAAATAGAGTGAGGTTGGTTCTGCGAAGGGACAGAGGCATGAGGCACCTTTGGAAACATCTTGAAGATTTCTTGGTTGATATGGAAGATTCCACTGGTATCCACCTCATACTTCAGTTTAGTTCCCAAGGGAGTATTCTTCTGGGTGGTGAACAGAAAGGCAGGGGCATTGCAGCACCTCGACAAAGTAGATCTGTGAAATGAAAAGGAGAGAGAGAAGACCAAGGAGCTGATAACATGCCTTAAGATTTACAATTACTATTACTCCTAACAGGGTAAAAAGGAACTTCTCAGATGCAGGAAGGGTAAAATGGTGTTTTGCTGAATTTTCCTCTACAAAATTTCAGATTCAGTGAAATTTTCATTAATTGAGGAACCTATGGCCAAAAAAACCCAACCAACCGAGATCCCTGTACCTGTACTCATCTCTTCTGGGCAGCAGGAAATACATGTGCAAATTTTGCCCTCCTCCAAATCCCAAAGCTGAGCTTCTTGCCCCAGTATCCTGGGGAAACCATCCTAAGGAATTAGCTCCTCTCCGCTTCTGAGGTTTTCTGCTTTTTGTTAATTATTTACTCATCACTGGATGGGATATGCAGGGGTTAAAGTATTCATCTGGGGATGTGGAAGCTTGACAAGGCAGAGACTTAAACACAGCAATACTGGTCAGACAAACAGCCAAAATTTTCTTTGTCACTGGGACAAAACGGCAGGTGTAAAGGAGATGTGTAGAAGAACTGTTTTGAAATCTCAAAAATGGGACTCCTGGCATGAGAGAAAACCCACTATATTTTTTTAAGATGAAATGTAAATAGGAAAAGCAGCTTTTCAAACAGGGGTCCATTTCTTTGCTTCCATCCTTCCCTGACAGCTTTTCTTCTTTCACTGGTGGAAGCAAAAGCCCTGACTTCAACTCACCCTTATTCCAGAGCCAGTTTGTTTCTCAGTCACCACATCATGTACCTTTAATGAAAAATCCACGTCATGGCAAACACACAGATATGAAGACAAAGCCAAATGGCTCTCAAATAACTCAGATTAAACACCTTGCCTCTTGGGTATGTGGCCTCATTATGAGCTGGAAGAATAAGGAATAAGCCAATCTTCTTTAAAGGCTTTATTACAAGCACTCTATAGCAAAGAAAGAGTTACACCAAGATTTCAGTGATGTCCAGTCACTATTATGTGCTTGATTCATGCAGAGTGACACAATATGATGATCAGATCGAGGCAGCAATTGAGACTGAACACGTCAATGAATAATTCCTAACTACTAGATGATTAAATAATTACAAGCACATAGTGGGATTGAATTATTATACTTGAGATATGAAAAAAATTCTCTTCATTAGTTCTGCATTAAGGCCTTAAAAGAGATGTTGTTCTTTAATCTAATGTCCAACTAGTGTTCCAGAGGCATGTTCCCTAATGTAAATGTCTCGTATATAAGGGAGAAAGACTGTCAGGGAAATTTTTTTCCTTAGTCTACAGAGACAAAAACCACTGTGATTTTTTGTGCTTCCTCCCTCCCTTCCTCCCTGCTGCTTAAGTAGCTGCCACTTAACTTTTGCTGGATTCCCCCCAGCTCACCTGATGGCCTACAAGTGACAAAGTTTGAAAGCCAACAACTCGGTGTTGCCAGACCACCTCCTTTTACCCTCCTAACAGTATAACTCTAAAATCAGAGACCTTGGTCTGCTTTTAAGGGACTACAGTTTCCCCACACATCCAAGCAACAAAGTCTCTTTCCCATAAGACAAAAATGAAACAGACTTTGAGCTTTTCATTTTTTTTCCATGACTAGGATGGTTGTTGGTACTGGAACAAAGGTAAGGTTACATCTAGGTGCCAGCAAGAGTTTCTTAAGCAATAATCTATCAGAAAGGCAGGAATAGTCAGCAACTCAGGTTTTTCATCTCTTTTTTCTCTCAATGCACTGTCAAGGATAGCAAGACATTCTTCATGGGCTGGTGTTGGTGGCCTGAGAGAGTGATGGTCTTCCCAATGGTCTTTAGATAGTCCTTTCTCATTGCTCCCACCTCTGTGCTGGCCTCCATACTTCAATGTGATCCATGTACCCTGGGCATAATAACTATTTCTCTTACACCAAGTAGTCTTGAAGATAGCACACTCTAATCCTGAACGGTTCTTGTCTTCAAAGTCAGCTCTGATAATTGTCTATCAAGTAATTTCCAGAAAAAAATATACTTAAAAAAAAAAAAAAAAACAACTAAAAAACATTGTGTGAGGAGCTCATGTTTGAAGAACTGATATGAGCCTGGGACTAACAATTAGTTATTTTTAAAGATGTTAATGACTAACTCAGCACATGCATTCTCACATTCTCTCATTAACTCATGACAGCTTTTTCCTGGAATCATGCAAGAGAAGTTGGGAGAAAATTGTGGGGCCTCACACTAAACAACAACTGTGAATCATGCCAATGACTTCCAGACTTAACCAGCCTATGTTCCTCTTACTCTGAAACAATGTGGTAGCTCTAGACTTACTCAAATACGGCCCTTGAATATATCAGTACACAACATTCAAATATTGTTTTGGCTTCATTTCACTATTGCCTTCACAAGATCAATTTCAAAAGTTACATCTTGAAAGGACCATGGAGGACCTTCAGCAAAGAGGATGGCACATGAAGAAAGACAAGACTACTACAGAAACAAACTGCAGAGGTCTCTGGAGAGAACAAAGAAAATCTAGATAGTCAGGGAGAAGCCATTAAAAAAAAAAACACCACCACAAAAGGAAGTGATAATTAAGGTCTGCCAGTACCTAATACACCACAGGAAAAATCCAGTTTGAGCATTCTGCAGGCCAAATCTACCACCACTTTACACCACCAGAGTTAGGCTGAGGTAGTAGGTGCAGCCATTAAGTCTTGGCTCCATCCTCATCTCTGCCACCTTACTTGGGAAAGTCATTCCCATACCAAATTCCCTGCCTTTTCTGGGAGGACTGATCCACAGGCCAGAAGAACTCTCTTTTGCTCTTGCTGTTGACTTTTTTAAAGTAGGAAAAAGTCCATATTTATCCAAAAAGGATGGCACTCCAACAGTAACCAGTGTTGTAATGCTTTCTTTGCCTTGCTATCCATGTGAAAGTTTGATCACCCTGCAGGAAGCTAAACTCAAAGTAAATCTTATTCAGGCTCATCAATGTGGATGGTTCTTACTTGAATAAATTAGCTTCTGTCACATTCATCTCCCATTTGCACATCTGCAGGCTCTTCCATCTGTCAAACAATTCCGTTTGTTTCACCCTAAAAGACAAAAAGAAAGAAAATAAAAATTCACTTCATTACAATGGCTTGATTTCCCAAAACAGCTGCAGGCTTTGGACAGGTCAAACCGGTCAGTCTATCAGCTCCAAAGTTATCTTTTTTACTTGGCTTTCTGCTCAGACATAGTAACTCTGAGCCACACATACACAGGTATGGATGGAGTTCTTCAGATATTTGGGACTGATTTCTGTTTCCAGACAGGCATTCTCCATTTCTTGAGGATAAAAAATGCAATATTGAGCAAGAAGCATCTACCGCACCAAAGTTTGTCCACAGTTTGCTGGGAAGGTAATCAGTGTCTGGTAATTACAGTGGCTTTGAGTGGGGAAAGCTGCTCCCAGCAGAAGGGCCTTGGAAAAGAGGATGCTTCTGATAATTTCACTAACTACCACTATATTTGGGTGAGGTTTACTTAATCTGTAAGATCCTACAGAACAGCACTGCTGGTAAATCCATTTCATAAACTGCAATAGCATGTATGCAGGGGTAAGTAATCATGACGCTAAAAGGACATGAAAAGCTCTTTACACAAGTATCTCTCCCTCCCTCTCTGTTAATGAACATATTCTTAGTTATATCTAAAAATGACACCCCTATTTCCACTAGGTTGATACAGGATTACACACTTTTCAGTTATATCATCAATTCCAACCACTCCTGCCTTAGAGTTCATACATACTCTTCTGTATTTGGACAACAAAGATAACCAAGGCCTTGAAAACACCCAGAGCCAGGGAACAATGTCCTAATCTGGCTGGGAAATTCGAAAGACTGAGGTTTCTTCAAGACTGATAGGTCTTAATGAGTTCTTTTTAGGCTTGAGGGCTTTGAATGTCTGAATAAAGCAAAGACTTTCAAGATAATTATATATTTAAAGCGAGTGGAATTTAGGATTTCCCAGGCTGTGGAAGTTACAGGAAGGAACTAGGTCATATTGTACTTTCCACGGCCCACCAGGGCACATCAACTTGGAAATCTTCCATTAGTGTAAGGGCTGACTTAGGAAATGTAGTGCATTAGAAGTAGGCACATCAGAAGAACCCAGCACAGTAGAAGAACTTAACGTCAAATGGCATCTACGGTAAAAGCAAGGCTAACTCGATCCAGCTGAGCAGGAACCCACAACCTTCTACGTGCCACTGGATAAGACAGGGAGAAAGGAGTAATTCTCTGTGCCATCTGATAAGAATGCAGAAAAGCAATGCAAAACTCCCCATCTTCAGCAGAACATTGGCAGAAGCGTCACATTCTCACCCCTCCTATTTATTTTTAAGCACTGCAAGTCAGCAAGCAGCACAAAGGTGTTACTCGTGTATCCTTCATCCAGTACCAAATGCAGAAGACAAGGGCATAGCCCATATTCTTCTGTGCAGAAAGTCAGTGGTGGAGATATGCTCAAAATTCACCCTGACCTGGAGCAATAAATTGATTGCTTAATGCTTTGCATCTGCATAGATTCACTGTCACTTGAGATTCTCAATGCAATTTACAGACCCTGATAAGCCTTGTGGATTGTCGATAAGATTAATGAACCAATGTTTTCAGATATTGTAAGGGATTAGGCATAAGCTAGGCACCTAAACTGAATGCAATACCAAAAATGTAAAACACAAAAATCATAGAATCATAGAATGGTTTGGGTTGGAAGGGATCATCCAGTTACAACCTGCCCTCGGCAGAGACACCTCCCACCACACCAGGTTGCTCCAAGCCCCATCCAGCCTGGTCTTGAACCCCTCCAGGGATGGGGCAGCCACAACTTCTCTGGGCAACCTGTTCCAGTGCCTCACCACCCTCACAGGAAGGAATTTCTTCCTGAGATATCATCTCAGTCTCCCCTCCTGCAGTTTAACACTGTTCCACCTCATCCTACAGCTTCCCTCCTGGATCATGAGTCCCNCAGAACTGCATTTTCCTACTTTTTCAGTGAGTGTTTTTAACTTGTGAAACTCACCGCTGCAGGAAACCGTGGAGGTCAAAAGGAGAAACGGGCTCAAGAAAGATCTAAAAAAATTGTTCAGATCAGAAAAGATATAAACAAACCACTCAGCAAGCCCTCATGCCAGCATTTGTTAATAGGAAGGGCTAACTTTTTTCCTTCATTTCTTAGCCTTCACTATTGGCCACTGCCAATGACAGAGCCTTAAGCCAGGTGGACACTTGCTGTGAGCCAGTCTGGTTGTTATTCTTCAGTTACCCGGAGGAGAGGACATAGAATATAATATTACAAAGAATATTACAAACAGTGTGTTTAATTCCAAATGCCTCAACCTATGTGAACAGCTTCTGGGGTTTTTTTGACAAATGGACCTCAAATCAAATTCAAATGTCACTACTTCAATGTATCAAAGCATTGGAAGAGGCTGCCAAGGGAAGTGGTGGAGTCACCATCCCTGGAGGTATTTCAAGGATGGGTGGATGTAGTGCTGAGGGACACAGGTTTGTGGTAGCCTGGCAGCGCTGGGTTAATGGTTGGGCTTGATGATCTTAAAGGTCTCTTCCAACCAAAACAGTTCTGTGATTCTTTGTTCTATGATTCTGTTCTATTCTATGAGAACCTCAGGAATCCCTGATGAGATCCCTATTGATGGGATCTCTTAAGCCTTGCATCTCTNGTCTTGAACCCCTCCAGGGATGGGGCAGCCACAACTTCTCTGGGCAACCTGTTCCAGTGCCTCACCACCCTCACAGGAAGGAATTTCTTCCTGAGATATCATCTCAGTCTCCCCTCCTGCAGTTTAACACTGTTCCCCCTCATCCTACAGCTTCCCTCCTGGATCATGAGTCCCTCCCCAGCATCCTGGAGCCTTTAGGGACTGGAAGAGGCTCTAAGGTCTCCCCAGAACCTTCTCTTCTCCAGGCTGAACCCCCCCAACTCTTTCAGCCTGTCCTCATGACAAAGGTGCTCCACTCTTCAGAGCATCTCTGTGGCCCTTCACTGGACCCATTCCAACAGGTCCATGTCCTTCTGCTGTTGGTGGTCCCAGAGCTGGAGGCAGCACTGCAGGGGGTTCTCCCCAGAGCAGAGGGGCAGAATCCCCTCCCTTGCCCTGTTTGCCACACTGCTGGGGATGCAGCCCAGGATGTGAGGGTCTTTCTGGGCTGCCCATGCACATTGATGACTTATCCTGA
This sequence comes from Thinocorus orbignyianus, assembly GCA_013400375.1. NCBI lineage: Eukaryota > Metazoa > Chordata > Aves > Ciconiiformes > Thinocoridae > Thinocorus > Thinocorus orbignyianus. The sequence continues at coordinate 75,054 of VXBW01009217.1, read as the reverse complement.
GCTTCTCATCCACTATCAAACATCTTGGTTTTCTTCGTCTGTTGGCAGCCTTACTTCACCTCATTCAACTCACGTATGTTGGACCACAAAAGATATAATATAGATATTTTATTATTCCTCAGAACTGCATTTTCCTACTTTTTCAGTGAGTGTTTTTAACTTGTGAAACTCACCGCTGCAGGAAACCGTGGAGGTCAAAAGGAGAAACGGGCTCAAGAAAGATCTAAAAAAATTGTTCAGATCAGAAAAGATATAAACAAACCACTCAGCAAGCCCTCATGCCAGCATTTGTTAATAGGAAGGGCTAACTTTTTTCCTTCATTTCTTAGCCTTCACTATTGGCCACTGCCAATGACAGAGCCTTAAGCCAGGTGGACACTTGCTGTGAGCCAGTCTGGTTGTTATTCTTCAGTTACCCGGAGGAGAGGACATAGAATATAATATTACAAAGAATATTACAAACAGTGTGTTTAATTCCAAATGCCTCAACCTATGTGAACAGCTTCTGGGGTTTTTTTGACAAATGGACCTCAAATCAAATTCAAATGTCACTACTTCAATGTATCAAAGCATTGGAAGAGGCTGCCAAGGGAAGTGGTGGAGTCACCATCCCTGGAGGTATTTCAAGGATGGGTGGATGTAGTGCTGAGGGACACAGGTTTGTGGTAGCCTGGCAGCGCTGGGTTAATGGTTGGGCTTGATGATCTTAAAGGTCTCTTCCAACCAAAACAGTTCTGTGATTCTTTGTTCTATGATTCTGTTCTATTCTATGAGAACCTCAGGAATCCCTGATGAGATCCCTATTGATGGGATCTCTTAAGCCTTGCATCTCTGACAATTTTACTGTAGGCTATCACTTTCATCCTGCCTGAAAAGTAACCTTTTAGCAAACATTCGTTCATACTTACATAGACAAAACCTTCACCTCGATGATGTCCTGCCGTAATTCCAGGCATTTGGTAGAGTTGTATTCCAAAGGCCCTTCGTAAAACTCAAAATACCTGAAGAAGGACAACAAGAAAGATTATAAATAAGCCCTAGACTGGAATGCTTATCTACACAACGATGAAAATTTGCTTAAAGTTGTCATTTATGATTTCTGCTTAACTTGAGCCTGTACTGTCTGGCACATAGGCAAGTTATTACTTGACAGGAAAATACAGACTTCATTTCTCATAGTAGAATAAGCACCCACCTCCAGTTGGCCCAGCTCTACCATCTATCTTACAGGCATCAACAAGGACCAGCTACTTTTACACCCATCACCACGTGGCAGCTGCCGTTGAAAGTCAGGGGAAAAGCACTGATCACTTAAGGAACACTGTCCCCATCCTTTGGGTGTCTGAATGTGCTGGGAGTTTAAAAACTAGCATCTTAAATTTTGCTCTTAGGTGGAAAGCAAAGCACTGGAGGTTGCACCTTATCTGTGGAGACTGTTATGAAGCTCTATGCAACAGGGCTTCTCATTGGGATTTACTCTTTTGTACATTCAGAGAGAGGAAGGGAAGCTGGAATTTTGTTTTCAAAAAAATTGAGAGAATTTCAAGAATGCAAGGATTTGAAGGTTTGGACACATTGCAGATGACAGGGCTATTCCTAATTAAAATATGGACATAAACTTTTGTTTGTTTGTTTGTTTGTTTTGTTTGTTAAATTCCTCCACCTTAGCAATCAGCGAAGGGAAAACAAAACACAATGGTAGATATTCATGCTTGGGGGGCCAGAGAAAGCCCAGGCTGAATTCAATGAGACTGTACTGAAATGACAAAATAAAATGTAAGGCTTAAACCAAGCTCTGTACCAGTTTCCCCACTCATCATTAGAAGTCTGCACTAAAAACTAACACCTCAGAACTATGCACACTTGCACAGAATGCATATGAAGAAATACCAGCAGACAGCCTAGAGGAATAGATATTATGACCAAGGCTAGAGCAAGTTATTTTGATAGATCCTTTAAAACCTCAGAATTCATGAGGCTATAACTCCAAACTATCTTTTGAATTTTCAATATGAAAGAAAAACACAAGATTCCTGGAAGAGCTTTACTTAAACCATCATTGGAAATGTAACATTTTGCATTTGTGTCATTTTAAAACAACATCAAAATTCATATTTGACCTAAATGTCTGTTCAGTTCTGAATGTATAATCCTTAAGCAGGAAAGCATTATTAATTTCCTTAGTATTTCATGCTTAGAGTTAATAGCAATATTTTGGGAGATCCAAAGTCTGGAGAAGTCCTAAACATTCACACTTCCCAGGGGAACTGCAGGAAGGGAGACTGCCCAGAAAATAACCTTTCCAGGTGTCTCCAACCGAGCCTCTAAAGGCCAGAAGCATCTAAAAGCGAACAGCTTTGCAGTTTTGCCTTGTGAGTACATCCAGGAATCAATCTGACAACGGAGGGAAGAGAGAAACCTATAGAAGGGAGAAAGGGACTATGTAGTATGCTAGTGGAAAAAGCTCAAGAGCTTCCCAAAGCAGACTGGGGATGATTCTGTCCTGTCAAATGCTGCTTTAAGAAGTGTTTCCTTAACCTCTCCCTGAAGTTTTCACCACCTTCAGCTTTGCCAGACCCCAGACCAACCATTTCAGTGATCCAGTGAGAGAAACAAATCTTGAGACGAAAGGAAGAAGGCTGTGCCTAGATGGTGGAAGGAGAACATAAATTCCTAATGAAGAAGTAAACTGATTACAGCTGGAAAAAAAAAACAATAGCTCAGCAATCTTTAAAAAAAGGTCACTATTTGGAAATGTGTTTGCACTGCCTTCAAGGCAATAAATATATTTTTACGAGTTCTGCAGAGGAAAATATGTATTTAGAGCCCTCCATAATCAGTGAAAAGTCTGGAAAAAGCCTTCCTCAGCCTCTAGAAGGTCATGCAACATGAACCTTCATCTGGTCTCTCATGAAAAATCTTGGGCTCTCCTTCCAACTCAGTCGTTTCCCTGGACATTCCACCTTTACTAAGGAGCAGCTGAAATCCTTCGCGCTGGCACATTTCCTGTGTGCTCAGCTTGCTGAGCTGGGGCTGAGAAACTCATGCATTTTTGAAAGCTCCTCCAAGTGGAACTGGATTAAAAGCTCACTGCACCAGGTCGAAGCCCTGTGTGGATGTACTCCAGGTAAATTACCAAAACTGAACTGAAATCTCTCTATGGAACCAACACTATAGGACTTCTTGCTTCTCGCAGCGTTTTACAGTGATGAAGAACTGCCCTCTGACCACCAGTCCAGACATCTTTTACATCCCTCTGCAATACTCCTTTTTCTTACTGTATTCTGTGGAATCTGTTCTTTACTTTGGTTCTTTTGAGTCAGACAAGACTGAGACTTGTTCTACATGACAGCTGAAGGCAAGTATACACCCTCTTGGTACACACAGCTCCTTGGGAGTAAGGGTGATAGCAATGGCTATCACCAGCTTTATCCAGCCTTACACCCAACACTGTATTTCTGTACTTCATATGTGCCTCAGGACAGCTAAGAATGACAAAAATCTAGATTAACCCCCATTTTTCTCTTTCCTGCACCCTTCTGGCCCTGCTGCTAAGTTAGAGAACGGCAGCTGGTGCTCAACAGAGTTAAATCCAGCTGGCAGCCCGTCACAATTGGTGTTCCTCAGAGCTCAGTGTTGGGACCATTTCTGTTTAATGTCTTTATAGATGATCTCTATGAGGATATAGAGTGTACCATCAGCAAGTTTGCAGTTGACACCAAGTTGTGTGGGAGTGTTGATCTGCATGAGGGCAGGGAAGCTCTGCAG
>VXBW01009217.1:56267-67569 GCA_013400375.1 Thinocorus orbignyianus | reverse complement strand
GAGCCTGTGCAACCTGCTCTGGGTAATCCTGCTCTGTCAGGGGGTTGGACCAGATGATCTCCAGAGGTCCCTTCCAACCCCAATGATTCTGTGATCATATAACTTATATAGCTCTATGTACCTCCCAAGTAAGCTCAGAAAAGCGAATGCATCCATCTGTCATATCTCGGAGGTGCCCCTTTTCTGGAATCCTTGTTTGATCTGGTCCCATGGCTTCATGGACAGTTTACACAGTTAAGACAGTAGCTGTGATACCCCAAGGATGCTTTTTTTTCATCATAACTATGGAAGTTTCTGGCAAACTAGCCCTGGTTGTTCACTGCTGTGAGCTGATTTTGGTCTCCTGTCTCCTGATTTTGGTCTTCACACCTCAGCACACAAGCGATTTGGGATTGCTCGGCTCTGCTACCCAATGCCACATTAGTAAGTCTGCAGATGACACCAAGCTGGGTGTGAGTGTTGACCTGCTTGAGGGTAGGAAAGCTCTACAGAGGTATCTGGACAGGCTGGATGGACCAAGGTCAATGGTGTGAGGCTCAATGAGGCCAAGTGCCAGGTCCTGCACTAGGGTCACACCAGCCCCATGAATGCTCCAGGCCTGGGGGTGAGTGTCTGGAGCTGTCCAGCTGTAAAGGACCTGGCACCTCAAGTTCTGTGTCCAGTTCTGGGGTCCTCACAACAGAAAGGACATTGAGGTGCTGGGGCATGTCCAGAAAAGGACAAAGGAGTTGGTGAGGGGTCTGGAGCACAAGTCTTGTGAGGAGTAGCTGATGGAGCTCGGGGTGTTCAGCCTAGAGAAGAAGGCACTCTACAACTCCGTGAAAGGAAGGTGTAGCCAGGGGCGTTCGGTCTCTTCTCCCAAGGAACAGATGATAGGACAAGAGGAAATGGTCTCCAGTTGTGCCAGGAGAGGTTTAGGATGGATATTAGGAAATATTTCTTCACCAAAATGGTAGTCAAACATTGGAAGAGACTGCCCAGGGCAGTGGTGGAGTCACCATTCCTGGAGGTATTTAGAAGATTGGCGGAGGTGGTGCTGAGTGACATGGGTTTGTAGTAATTCGACAGTGCTGGGTTAATGGATGGACTTGATGGTCTTAAAAGTCTCTTCCAGCCATAAAAATTCTATAATTCCATAGTCTGGGAATTGACCAAACATCCACTTCTGCTGACATCACATCGTTCCCTTCTCATCTGTCCACTTCCGACCCAAGTCTCTCCAAAATCCCAGTCTAATACCCTACGTACCCTCCGCTGTAACCACAGGAGCTAAGGCAGAAATAGTCCTACAACATGTCACCTCCAGAATCATCTGCTGGAGAGTACCTTCCTTTGTAGTTTGGGGGAGACTGTGGTGATTCTTTTCTTTCACAGTCACTGTATGAAAACAATACCAGCTCCCGACAAGCAGCACTGGGTTATGCTGCAGAGAGTCCTATTTTACTGATGTCATTTCAGAACCCTTCCAATTTTTAATAAACCAAGGCCATTCCCATCACCCTGATTGGAATAAGCTGCTGATGGGATCCATATGACCACCTGGAAAGCATAACAAAACACATGACAATGCTTACACACCTGTAATATCTCAAAAAACCACATTTCAGTTTGCCATTGCAAACAATGGTTGCTTTTTTTTTCCTTTTTTTTCTTTTTCTTTTTTCTGTGGTTCCCAAGACTTTAGTATCTCTGTAGGAGAAGCTCAGCACTGTGACTTAGCTACTGTCCAGGCAAATGAGGTCTGATGTCTCAATCCTTTACATTCATCCTTGTAAAATGCATATTTGACGAATCCAATTGATTATACTTTCTGTTTTGTAGCCACTGGGGACAAAGCTCCAGATCTGTCACATCGAAAAATCCAGTGTACAAACTGACAGGCCCAAAAGTATAAAGCTCATGTCTCTGCTCAGCCAACAGAGTCTTCTGTGGTCTCACCACCTAAGTCCTACATCGAACCTGATCTTCAGCTCTGATGGACTGAAGGTGGCAGAGAACACCATAACCCAGCTAATGTGGCAGATAGTTCATCATATCATTAAGGCAGCTTCTTGGCAACAAAAAATGCCTTAGCATGAAGTCTCACAATCCCAGTAAGTTGGAAAACATGTTAAAAGGACAACAGAGGAATCAGGGCTATAGCGCACGATTTCATATATTATTTCTTATAACCACCATCAGACAGAACCCTTTCCCTGATTCTCCACAGGGATGCTGTAACATTTATAAAGCTTGGCACAAGATAAAAGGCAGAAGGTAGAAATCTGAGCAACGGCTGATACGAAAGAACCAAAAATGACCCAGCATTCGACAACTAGTTGACATTGAGGGGGTTTTTCCAAGAGCCTCAAGCCCATCCAGTCCTCCTTTGTTTGAAAGCACACATCCTTACGGCTTTCAGGAGCTGCGGAATGTTTTGCTTTTACTCCTTGACACTTCTTCACCACCTAGAAGACCTGCAGCAATGCAATATGCACAGAAATGAAGCTTTTTGTGCCCCCAAAATTCCCAGGAAATAGAGACCCTGTCAGGCATCTACCCACAGCAATATCAGGTGCCACAAACATAAACCACACTCTCAGCTGGCCTGCATACTGAGCTGAGCTCATGATGTTAGTTTTTATCTCCATGGGCTGGTTCTAAGTAATCTGAAGAAGTGTCTTATGGGCTGAAAAGCCTTGGTGAGGATGGTTCCTGTGACACAGCAGGGCTGTCTGCCATCAGAGTCTGCAGAGCTCTCTGAAACTGCATCATGAACTAACCCTGGATGGTAAAAAACATTCTAATTGCAAGCCACACTTTAACCTCATATATTAGTTAAGCTCTGGATAAGTTTCTACTGAAATCGTACAACAAGAAAATTCTTCATTTTTGTCCTACTTGATCTTTTTCACGAAATGCTTAATCTCTGCTGTTCAGCATTTTGAAATGGCCACTATTCTCACACAGTCTGGCTGTCTTGCAATTCTAATGCTCTTCCCTCCGTGTCCCTTTGCTATGGAAGTCCTTCCTTTTCATCTGATAAATCACCCCTGCAGAATGAGTTGTCAGTGTCTCTACACCGTTTCATGATTTCCTCTGTTCTGCCCTGCCCTGGTGAGGCCCCATCTGGAGCACTGGGTCCAGTTCTGGGCTCCCCAGTTCAAGAAGGACAGGGAACTGCTGGAGAGGGGAGAGCAGAGGACCACAAAGATGATGAGGGGCCTGGAGCATCTCTCTAACAAGGAAGGGCTGAGGGACTTGGGTCTTTTTAGTCTGAAGAAAAGAAGATGGGAAAAGGGGGGAACTTATCAATGCCTATAAATACTTAAAAGTAGGTGTCAGAAGAATGGGGCCAGTCTTTTCCAGTGGTGCCCAGGGACAGGACAAGAGGTAACAGGCTTAAACTTCAGCATAAGAAGTTCCATCTCAACATGAGGAGGAACTTCTTCCCTTTGAGGGTGGCAGAGCCCTGGAAGAGGCTGCCCAGAGAGGCAGTGGAGTGTCTGTCTCTGGAGACATTCAAAACCCTTCTGGGCATGACCCTGTGCAACCTGCTCTGGGTGATCCTGCTCTGGTAGGTGGGTTTGGACTAGATGATCTCCAGAGCTCCCTTCCAACCCCATATTATTCTGTGATTCTGTGATTAAAAAGTAAAGAGTGTTTGTAGAACATACCTAGGTTGACATCACAGATGTTTGAATAAACGCATATCTATATACCTATAGATATATAAATGATATAAACTAATGAAAAGCAGATCAATATCTATTTCCATTAACATCTTTAAACACCAAACCTTTCACAGGGAGGTGGCAACACACAGTAAGCTGCAGAGCCACGCAGTGAAAGGTATTTACTCTGCATATGCATATAATTACTACCATGCACTTTAGACGATAACTCTCTGGAGACCTGTAAATACATACAAGTGAAATCAGGTCAGCAAAATGTCGTCTGCAAGTTTTCCATTTGGTGGGGAGAATTATTCATTAGTGGAAGGCTTGTTTTCAATTGATATCAACAGCCCTGAAGCTGGGTGTCAGATGAAGACTCTCAGGAGATGTCTAGTGATAACACAGCCAGAAAGGTGATCAAAGGTAAACAGCGAACAATTTATGACACAGCTCTGCCGTTAGTCACCAGCCTCACCTCCACACTTACACAGTTCTTTTTTATTTTCCTCTATTCTCAGCTTTCAGGCTGATAAGCAGTATCTATAACACACTTACGTGCAATCTGTGTTGCAGCTGAACTGCTCCCTAACTCAAAATCCCCATCCTTCAGCTTCCCAGTCGTTAGCACGACACAGTCTTCAAAATTTGCATCTTTTATCGATATATCACCTTTGAAATTTATGCCTAACTTGTGCAGTTTGAGCCTGTTTATATCAAAAACACTCACATCCTGAACCTCTTTGTCTCTGAAAGGGCTAAACAAATTCAGAACAGCACTGTCACCCACTGCCTCACAACAAGCATGTATTTTGCAGTCAAGGGTTTTGGTTCCTGCTCTCACAGTCAATGATGGTTCAATTGTCCCTGTCAAGAGCGTCTGGAGGGGGAATATCTATATTTACTAATTCTCTCATGACTCCAAGAAGGTATCTCAGTGCCACATTCAGTTCTTTTATATGCCAAGTGCCTGAACTAGAGACTGCAGACTGTAGATGCATCCACAAAGGCAGCAAAAGTAGAGATCCATCAGTAGACAGAGAGTGACACACATTCATACATACATATGTAGAATGAACCATTTTCCCTCACTCTGAGCAAAAAAACTGCACCCATGGCTGGTTCTTTCCATAAAGAACCTTAACAAGTGAAACCAGCTGAGTGGCAGATACTCGAGCAGGATCACATTACCCCAAAGACCCGTAGCAGGAACTCCAGAGTTGCTGCAGCTCAGTGAGACTGGATGAATTTTGGCAGGTCAGATTCCATACTTCCTCTTGCCTTTGAAATGCTATCATCAGCTCTACAGCTGCAGCAGCATATGGTTACTGAAATGATGATATTTTAAATTAAATACATAATTTATCCAGAGTTTTGCTTATACACAGGTATTAAACGTAGGCTTCTTTCAATTAATTTTATATTTTCTTTAACTTACAGCCTTTCTAAGATTTCCCTGCTGCTTATTGAACTTGATACTACACACGACTGAAGATTTTCAGCCTCTACAACTCAGGTTCCAGAAAGACACCCCAAATATTCACCCTATCCTTTTACGCACATTTCTGCAGAATGACCCTTCAGATAAATGTCAGTCAAAAGGATCCTACTTACAAATTAATAAGTACAAAAATTAACAAGGCACATCAGTGCTTCTCATATTTTAAATAACTAAATTAAATACTCCAGTCTTATCTTGACAGAACCCTTCTTTCCCACTAGGCCACGGGAAGATTTTAATGTTGAACTAAGTTTCCTTGGAACACATATTCTATTATAAAGAAAGCCTTGGGCTAGATTCTCCAACGTGCTTTTCATGGATGTTGGGACATTTGCCGCTCATGTCCCACTCTCTCACATGATGACACATGGCACTGGGGGCAGGGGCAGGGGGAAAATGGAAATAGGAGAGGCCAGGACACAGAAGTCACCCTCCTGCACACCGTGTGGCATATTCCAAAATGTCCCTAAGGCCTTGGAGGGGAAAAGCAACACAGCACTTGGCCACCCCTGCCGTCTCCTGTGCCATGGGGAGCAGCACCAAGCAGCCAAAGCAAACTGGAAAATCTCATTTTTCACACAGCCTGTGCTCACATTTGAGGTTCACACAAAGAGAGAGAAATCCCTGTAGCCATTCCCTGGGGTGTTGGTACCTGGTGCCTGTGACACTGCCACTCTTCACTGCTCCGTCATCCGTGAAATTAAAGGTGCCGGTCCAATTTGCCAATTCCTCTCCATTCTGCCAGCTAAACTGCAGCCCTCTAGCAAGAAAATGAGGCAGTTGATATTTGAGATCATTCATCAGGTTAAGTCTATCAGCATGAGTTCTCATGTCCTCTTTTTAACACAGAAATGTGACTGTGACACATTCATCAAAGACAATAAAAAGACACCAAGAACCACAAGACATCGTCTCGCTGGTGGAAACAATTATCTTTAAGTTCCCACAGACCTTAAAAGTCCTTGGCTGAAAACACCACCAGGGCCCCCAAACCAAACTGGAAGGTCAGTAATCATCTGTGCTCATAAGCAACACACGTATGTGGAGTAAGGTGGAAATTTCATTCCCAGAAACCCAAGTACGAAAAGCTGGAGATTTAAGTGAAAAACCAGAGGGCTAAAGAGGTAAAACCCTCCAAACTTCAATTTTACATCTACAATAGTTGTTAAATGTGGTGGGCACTGGGTTCTTCCTCTAATTTGCTGACCATGCTGGCAAAGGATTTGTCATTGGATGACTTCTCCAGTCACACTACACTGCTCTTTACACTATTTGGTACTTTTTAAGCCAATGCACATCACAATCATCACAACGCCTTGTTTCCCAAGCTTTCATGAATCCAAGCCTGCAGTCTTCCCACCTATAGATGGGTAGAAATCACACGTGCATTTAAAAGAGCTGGGTTGGAAGAAACACTTGACAACACACGTTGAACCCTTCCCTTAGCTCAGCAGTCAAGGAAAACAGATCCTGCAGATCTCTGGTTTGCATCTCCTCCATTTTAACACTGTTTTGTGATTTCAGAAGCCTGGCAGCTGAGTCATGAACGTTTCATGTTGCCAGTGCTGAAAGTTAACTTCCCAGTGCGGCTGTGTGGAGACAGACAGGAGGCAGCAACCTGCCAGTCTGCTCTGCCTGAGAGAAAGGGCATCCAGGACCCCGCTAGTTTTCTTGGTCAACAGGCTCATTTCAAGGACTGGAGGATCTCTCGGACCACAGCCATCCTCTAGTCTACTTGGCAGCAGTTGTAAGCCTAGGAAATTAAGAAGGAACACCACGGGGTGTTAAAATTAAGGCCGTTTTGATTCCTGCAGCAGAAAAGGGGGGTCACTCTAAACAGCTCCAAAAACAGAAGTTTATTTGTTCTGTGTTGTGGAAACGTGTGCACACAGCTTCTTGTTGTCATAGCTGTTTTAAGACAATCTTCTCTAAATACAAATATCTGCTGCACAGGCATTTCCACATGAGCTAATTGCCTTGNAGATGCTCCAGGCCCCTCATCATCTTTGTGGTCCTCTGCTGTCCCCTCTCCAGCAGTTCCCTGTCAATCTTGAACTAGGGGGTCCAGAACTGGACCCAGTGCTCTAGCTGTGACCTTCCCAGGGTAGAGTAGAAGGAAGGGATGACTTGCCTCAACCTACTGGCCACGCTCTTTCTGATGCACCTCAGGATGCCCTTGGCCGTGGCCACAAGGACAAGTTGCTGGATCAGCCTCATCCTATTGTCTACCAGGACTCCCAGGTCTTTTGGCACAGAGCTGCTCTCCAGCAGGTCAGCCACCAGCCTCTACTGGTCAAGGAGGTTATTCCTCCCCCAAGTCCTCCAAGGACCCAAGACCCTCAGTTATTAAAAATCTGTAGAGTCTGCCTCCATACAGTTAGTTTAGGGAAAGATGCACACACTCAAAGGCTGGCCTTCACCCTAGGGGAGACTGATCCAGAGCCCAAACTCTCCCTCCACCAGAACAGGGAGCCCAAGGTCACCTGTGGTGTGGGCAGGCGTGACAGAAGGATCCCACCACCCAAGTGAAGCCCAGTGTATATCACCACAAACATTTCTTCTGACTTAAATCCAAGATACTTTGAAAAAAAATTAAAAATTCTTGTAATTTTTGTGCCTTTTGATCTTTTTGTTTAATTGTTGGATTTTTTATTATTGAAAACACACTCTGGTAAAGGCATTTGAGGGAAGAAGGAATTCTGAAGAAGGCAGGGAGTAACTTCAAGCTGAGGAAAGAGCTAAACTAAACTGCCCCCTCCCCTCCCAACCTGCCTCCCACCACAAAAGGTGGGAGAAAAGCACTATGAAAAAATTGAAAAAGCTTCCTCTGAATATTTCAAATCCATTTTCATGTTCTCCAGTGGTCAAATTCTGCTTTTTCAAATAAAACTTTTTAAGTTTATAAAACGAAACGTTTCAAATATAGATGTCAATTTTCTTGCTTATAGGAGACCCATTCTGGTTACTTCTTAGTTAAATACATCAATGTCTTTGCTGTGAGGGTGGCAACCTCTGGAGGGGTTGCCCAGAGAAGCTGTGGCTTCCCTGGAGGGGTTCAAGGCCAGGCTGGATGGGGCTTGGAGCAACCTGCTCTGGTGGGAGGTGTCCCTGCCCAGGGCAGGAGGTTGGAACTGGATGATCTTTAAGGTTCCTTCCAACCCAAACCATTCTGTGATTCTATGATTGTCTTGTTTTCAAAAACAAAAATGGACAAGTGAAAGAGATTATCCTTATTGCCATAAGAAAAATGAGATAATATCACACATATCCTACATTCAGCTTGGAGAGAGCTACTTTGCTGATCAATTTTGAGAGTGACCTCAAAGGGTGTATAGGTTATGCTGTATCAGCTATAGGGAGTCCCACACCTTCCTTGTTGCTCCAACTGCTTTAATCAGCTGAGGCTGCCCAAGGTCCAGCTTCCGAGCGGAATACTGTTGTGAAGAAAACACGAGAAAATTCTCACTTTTACTAAAACACCTTCACTTTTAGGCTTGTGTTGGAATAAACACTTATGATTCCCATGTACCACAGTCTAACACATTTTTTTCCCCACCCTGTAACTGGTATGGAAACACATATCTTTTGAGTGAGTTTGTCTTTTTAAAAGGCACCTAAAGGATGGCCTTAAAAATATGTTTAAATGGCTAAGGGCAGCACTGAATGATACATGGGGAGAGAGAGTAGAAGTGTGGGAAAACCAAGCTGGAATGGTACTTTTTAACCGGATTTAAATTAGATATTTGGGGCTTAGATATTTATTCACAAACTGAAATAGAGAGCATTAATCTAGATAAACAGCTGGCGTTGCTGTGTCCTTCAGAGGTGAACAATAGTCGGGCAGATGAAATGAAGAGTTAAAACATTCAGTAAACGCCTTTCCCTTTGTATATCTTCACTCCTCAAGTAACAGCTGGAAGAAAAGCCAAGTGAAGGGCTTTTTAAAGGCAGAGGTGGGGGTGTCAGTCAGGTCATGAAGCAAAAGAAATGATAAAACCACTCTTTAATGCCCTCCTCTGATGGAGCCTTTTTTTGGGAACAGCGTGTACCGCGGTGGCTGAGGCACCAAGTTTAAAGGAGGACACGCGCATTTTGGGTGGGATCCAAGAGGAGATCAGGAAGACTAACGCTGAGGAATGGGAGCTATGTCTTCTGATGAACATCTTAAAATACTTAGCTTTGAAGTGGCAGGATGGGGGGGGATCTGATCGAGGTACAAAAATATCTAAGGAGGGCAAGCAAGGGTTTGGGCATGACACTTCCCCACGGTAAAGGACGAAGTAGAAAGTTGAGCTTGGGGTCAGGAGCCAGCTAAGCATCCGACCCTGAAGCAGATGGGAAAGGGGGACTACACAGTGCTTTTTTTTCCCCAAAAAAAAGAGTACTAAAGAGTTTAACACCACATAGACACTTAAATATACATAGAAGAAATGTTACGCAGCTCACAGGGCTGCGTGTCTGGCCATGAGTCTGCAAGAGTGAGACCAAGCTGCTGTGCTGCGCTTCTCGGCGTGGTGGTTCAACAAGCCTCTTCCTCCAGGTAAGAACAACTCCCCAAACAGTGGTTTGTAGGACTAAGACTGAGTAGAACATTCAAAAACCCTGACCTGAAACAATTCTGTTCCTGACAAGATTAGCAAGAGTTTTACCATTGATTTCAATCAGCCTTGAGGTGGGAGATTTCCATTTTAAAAATAAAAAAATCTTCTAACCCTTTTCGTCATGAGTTGCAACTGTTCAAAAAAGCTGCTGTCCAGACAAATTTGTGAAGAGCCTGAGAAAACACGGAAGAGACTTGAACTGCTCCATCAGTACATTTCTTTGGCATATTGCAGCAGTGAAATTCCATCACGTTCACTCTCCTTTTAACTGGTAAACAAAGAAGAGGTGAATTAAGCTTCTGTGTATCAGAACTGTGATAGAAAAGCACAAGCAGAACGAAAAAAGAGGGAGAGGAAAGATGGAAAGAAGGGAAGGGAAGCAGAGGAAATGACCTACACAGAGCGGTTTTCTATGTAATTTAGACAGAAAAGGGAAAAAAGAAAAAAAAACCAAACACCAGACCAGAGAAAAGCTAATTTTAAGCCTGCGGTCGTTATCAATGATTATCAATGGTGGAACTTTGCCATTTGCTCAATTTGCCATAATGTTCTTTTCCTGCTAAAATTAGGACGTTCCCCCAACACGAGATGCCAACGATGACGAGGGAAGGCTTCATAAAAGATATAAGAACCAGAAACGCTCCAAGTGCAGAGATGTTGCTTTGCCCACTGGCTGTAAGGAAATTTCTCATCAAGGTTTATGGGCAGCGTTAATTTGCCCCTGGCAAATAAGAGCACGAGCAACGTTGTGCCTTGGGTTAGAAAAACTCCCTGGAGTCGCAACAAAGACCTTGAGTTTCAGGTAAATGTCAAAGCAATATTTTGATCCTGGTTGGTAACCGTAAATGTTGTATCAGTATGTGGTTAAACAAACACTGGTGCAGTAGAAGAGTAGCAGGAGGGCATGAAAAAAAGAAAGAAGAAAAGAAAGAAAATCAACAGAAAATTAACAAAGCAGCAGTAATTGTGACGGGCTTGTCAAGAAGCAGCAGGAAGCAAAGCAAAAAGCCCGCTGCCACAATCCAAACAACCACAAACCGAGGTTTTAATCGTGGAGGGGCACAAACAATGATGAGGTTTTGGAACCAGGAACAAGGGGATAGATGGCAGCACGAAGTTTCCCATCCATGCCGCCGTCAGACTGAGATCCCACCCCAGCAAGGTCTCGTTGCCTTTCTGAAGGGTGAAAGCAAGGTGAAAATTAAGCCGAGACAAAAAGGCAAGGCTTTTAAAAATGGAGCTATTCTACAGATAATAAATGGAGAAGGCCCAAAAGACTTTCAGCACAGCTGACAGTTCTGTTTGGACTCTAACCAGAGAGCAGGCCATGAGTATCTAAGAGCTTATTCAGGAGGGACCCAGTTGCTTTTGAGGCATAACAGCAGTTTGGAGCAAGTGACTGAGTCATCAGCACCTCGGGGTAATGAGGACTGAGTAGCAACGAGGGACTTTTAGGGACTGGAAGGGGTTCTAAGATCTCCCTGGAGCATTCTCTTCTCCAGGCTGAACAACTCCAACTCTCTCAGCCTGTCCTCACAACAGAGGGG
>VXBW01009217.1:9743-26970 GCA_013400375.1 Thinocorus orbignyianus | reverse complement strand
AAGTGCCTCTAAGATCCCCCCAGAGCCTTCTCTTCTTCAAGCTGAACAATCCCAACCCTCTCAGCTTGTTCTCACAGCAGAGGGGTTCCAGTCATCTTAGCATCCATGTACAGAGCTGTCAGCTCCAGCTGGGAAAACTTTCAACTCCAGGAACTGGAATCAAGCTTAAGAGTCTTTCAGTCCAGCCTTTGGATGACGACTTTTAGTGTGGTTATGTGATGGCCTGGATGCTATGGTGAGTTACTGCAATTTGTTCCTTCCCAGCACATACAACAGACACATCATTCATTGCTTGATTTGAAAAGAACTCACACAACAACCTATAGCCACTGTCTTTGACTATTGCCCAAGTGTTGGCCCAATATCAGAGGGCAATGTCTCTGTCTCAGAGTTCGGAGGGTCAACTATCATGTGTCAAAAGGTCAAAAATAGAGCCAAGCTATTGAAAGTAGCAAGGACTCTACCTACCTCAAAACTTGGGCAGCTCTTTTCAGCCTCAAGGAAAGAGTTCCTCTGAATTTGAAAGGATGGTGAGCAACACCACAAGGGTTAGGTGGCAAAGATATGTAGATTCTAAAGACAATGATGATGAAATTGTGTCATTCAGCACGTGTACCGGTGCCTGCCTTCCTGTTTGTTCTCAGGAGGGACTGAGCTAGAAGTCCACTATGATCACCCCTGCCCTGCATGAGGAAAACTCTGAGGAAGGAGGTGTAAAGGAGTTAGGAAGGTACCTGGAAGTCAAAGGCAGCAGTTAAGCTGAACCAGCCAGACTGGTGAGGCCCCATCTCAAGTTCTGTGTCCAGTTTTGGGCCTCTTAGGACAAGAAGGACATTTTGATGCTGGAGTATGTCCAGAGAAGGGCAACAGAGCTGGTGAGGGATCTGGAGCACAAGTCTTGTGAGGAGCGGCTGAAGGAGAGAAGTGTGTTCTGCCTGGAGGAAGCTGAGGGGAGACCTTCTCATTCTCTACACCTCCCTGAAAGGAGGGTGTAGCCAGGGGAGGTTGGTCTCTTCTCCCAAGGAACAAGGACAAGAAGAAATGGCCACAAGTTGTGCCAAGGGAGGTTTAGGATGGATATTAGGAAAGATTTCTTCATGGAAAGGGTTACCAAGCACTGGAAGAGGCTGCCCAGGGCAGTGGTGGAGTCACCATCCCTGGAAGTATTTAAAAGCCGGGCAGACATGGTGCTGAGGAGCACAGTTTAGTGATGGTTTTTGTCAGTGTTGGGTCAATGGCTGGATTCAATGATCTAAAATGTCCCTTCCATCCTGAACAATTCTATGATTCTATGAAAAATTCCCAACCCTACAGAATTTCTCCAGTACAGGACTAGATCAGGAACTCAGGACTCAGCTCTGCCAGATCTCTTAAAAACACACTGAAAACACATTTTAAAACACATTTTAGAACATTTTAAAATAAGGGAGTTTTATTACAGACTAGTGAATATCCAGAGGGAAAATTAATCAGCCTATATAGCAAGTGAGTCTCATTATTTAAATCAAATCCATTTTTTCACATGGCTTGCAATCAAAGGAGGATCCAAACGACGTCCTGAATCCTACCTTTACATGTTTGTAGGACAGCAGAGCGGCTGGGAGAGCAAAATTTGATTGGAAAAGAGGAGTGAACTGGCCATTTCAATCCTTGCTGCAAGCACTGCTGATTTAACCCCAGCTCATGGTTTCAGAACAGTAGGTCTGAGGATTAAAGTATTATGGAGGCTGAAAACACCACATCACATCTCTAAAATCACTTTGCTCTGTATCACTGAGCACTCTGTTTACTCTTTGGATCAATTCTTAGGTCCTCATTCACTAATAGGAACCTCCACCTCAAATCTAGTTAATGATTAGGGTTACTCACTCCCTCTTAGAGGCTTTTATAAGAGATTCTGCCTCTAATTCTATCACATTTTCTCATTTGTACTCTTCAAATCCTACCTTAATGGTTTCCCTGGGAACCAACAAGTGTCCCCACGTAGATTAAGCACCACAAGCCCTATTTTTAATTTACATGGGTAACTCATCACACAAAATAGTCACGCAGTGTCCATTCACTCAAATATCTTAACTGTAAGTAATATACCCGACTAGCAGACTCCATTTGGAGGGGAAAAAAATGCCTAAAATTGTACTTAGCTCCTAAAATTCATGATCCAAACATCCCTAACTTGCAGAGTTCAAGCACTAGATGGCTTTACTGGTGGGACTTTGTTCTGTTTGCTGAAAATAAAAGAAATAAACTTTTGTGGGTTATACAGAGAGAGAGAGAAAAGCATATTTATGAAAAGTGGCAAATAAAATGTCTGATTAATGCTTCATCTTGATAGCACTAATTACATGTACATCCAATTAAGGATATATATTGTACTTTTTCAGAACTGAAACTTAAAACTAATTAAATCCAGCTTCCCTTCTGGAGGAAACATACACTGGTTCTTGCTGTGGGCCTGCTCAGAACACGTGCGTGGTGTGTAAAATGCAGAATTCTTTTGATTGAACATTAGCTCCCACAGCAACAGATCTCTAGAAGAGCCATTCACCTGATTCCAGCTGCGGCCAGCAGATGAAAACAGGAATCTCCAGAAATATTTCATTGCTTTTTAAGGTAGACAGGCAAGCAAATCAGCAGTGGGGTGTGCTTCTCTCCCCCCGACTGACTACAGGAAGTGCTAAAATGACTAGTTCCAACTGCAGATCTAGCTTCTTTACAAACTAAGTGAGATTAATTACAGTTTGATTCAAATAGTACCAAAGACTATGCAGAAATGCCTTGAGATCTGGTTCATTACATTTCTGAGAAGTGAATAAGGTCTCGTTCACTTCTTTTTGACACCTTTGTAACTACTTTGATTCCTACTCAACACCAAAATGAGGCACCATGAGGTTTACACAGGGATGTAGAAGAGGAGGTACAGATCATAGAATCATAGAATGGTTTGAGTTGGAAGGGACCTTAAAGATCATCCAGTTCCAACCCTCCTGCCATGGGCAGGGACACCTCCCACCACACCAGGTTGCTCCAAGCCCCATCCAGCCTGGCCTTGAACCCCTCCAGGGATGGGGCAGCCACAACTTCTCTGGGCAACCCGTTCCAGTGCCTCACCACCCTCACAGTACAGTTTCTTCCTAGTATCTAGTCTAAATTTCCCCTCTTGCAGTTAAAAAATTCCCCCTCGTCCTACGGCTCCCCTCCATGACTAAGAGTCCCTCCTCAGCTTTCCCAGAGTCCCTTTAGGGACTGGAAGGGGCTCTAAGGTCTTCCTGAAGCCTTCTCTTGTCTAGGTTGAACTACCCCAACTCTCTCAGCCTGTCTTCATAAGAGAGAATATTTCTTTCTTCTTTAAAAAAACATTCTAGAACTATTAATTTCCTCTCTCTTTAAAAAGCTTTCTATTTGTTATTGGTATGGAAAGAAACCAAGAAAACAGAAAGCTTTCATCTAAAGGTCATCATTTAAAATTTCATTGTCACTTAAAAACTCCTAGGAGAAAGGAGGGTTATCAAGTTGGAGAAGCTTTATGGAATGAATGGAGAACACAGAAGGGCACACTGGGAGCATTAACACTCATCAAACATTTTCTGAATATCTAACAGGTACTAAGATCAAGGTGATGCATCTACTCAGCTCAAACTATGAGATTCCTTGGCTAAATTGGAATTTAAACTCATTTTATAGAGCTCAATAGTCAAACAATCACAGATTAATTCATGACAGAAGGAGGTCTCTAGTACAACCCACCACTCAGAGCAAGGGCTACTCTGAAATTGTGACAAGTTGCTTGGAACCTTCTCCAATGAACTTCTGAGTATCTACAAGGATGGAGGTTCTACAGTCTCTCCTAGAAGCCTCTTGTAATGCTTGAATGAATGCTCCCAGAAGTCCACTTAATAAATTTGCTTTTAAATTCCTCAAAACTTTAGTGATCTGTCTCACAACAGATTTTATTTCTTCTTCATCTATGTAGTTCTGCCAAAAATGAATCCACAGTGAAAAAAATAGTATGATAAATAATTTGCTAAGTGGCCCAGAAAATCTAACAAGTTTAGAGATCCAGGACCACAAGCAATTTGCTTTCATCCCTAACTGAAACCATTATTTTATTTCACATAATGAAAATCACTGCAGGTAAGATTCCTTTACCTGACTAATAACACCTCTTGTTCTGCTCTAAGCCTTAAGAGATGTCAAAAGCTTAGATGAAAAGCAGTAGGAGTCATGTCACCTTTGCTGAGCTCAAAAATGTTTTGCAAGAAGCACTATTTCTGGTTGTCACCTGATTTTAATTCCAGAGCATAGGACACCAAAAGCTGTGCATTACTCCAACATATAACAACATGGCTATATTTTTCTTCATAAAGAATACAAATGCCTTGCAAAATATATCTGTTGAGGGATGGAGGGCATAGATCCCTACAATACTTTGAATCTGCTCTTGGAACTGGTATTTTTATTATTAGGTGTTTAACTGGGTGTCTAATTCTGTCAATTTCAGCTGCAGCTCTACAAAGCTATGCCTGAAAATTCCACTGGTTGTAGTCTTATTTCCATAAATTAGATATCCATTGAACTGGAGGNGAGGTGCTAATGTATATACAGTTCTCTTTACAGCAATAAGTACTAAAATAGACATCTACTAAAACTGAATGATACTTGCTTTTTTTTTTTTTTTCAGAACAGTGTGTTGCACTCTTGAAAAGTCATAAATTTCATGACTCAAGAGAAGAAAGGACATTGATAGGTACAAGCCCCTTACTCAGATACTGAAAAAAATACATCAGAAATATTAACCGTAATACAATTTTAAAATTAAAATAAATAGGATTGAAAAACAAGAAATTGCTTTAAAAGAGGAGGCAATAGTTTAGGAACCACAACACACTGAACGCTTGCCAGGATCACATGGAAGACGCAATTTCTCCAACCGAGATGATCACACACAATTTTTACACATAAAATCACTTGCAGCATATTGACAGAAGCAACAGCGAAACAGAACTGGTAACTGAGCACAAAGTTCTTACGTTGCCAGTAACAACAGGCCAACAGCTATTTCCTTCTCAGGTATCGAGTCAGGATAGACATAACCGAGTTCATAAATCAGAACTGCTGATTTGCCCAGTGTCACAGGTCCAAAGAGAAGCTAAAACCATGCAAGTTCTGCTACAAACGCAGAAATACTGTCAGTGTGTAAACTTTTTACACAGAAAGATGCTCTTCTAACTCAAAATTAAAGGACGAAGACAGCAGGGTGAGATTTCACTTCAGAGAATGTATTTCTCTTTCTTGAAAGTAAGAGCTAAAAGCTCCTCGATGGATCTATATCCTTGGTGGTAAGACCCAGAGAGACCCAGTGAGATATTTGGGAAGCTATTTTTCTTCCACCTTTTAAAGCTAATTTTCCCAACAGAGATTGTAATGACAGTTAAAAGCAACAAACTTAAATATTTTACAACAAACTTTTCACACCTTAATACCCAAACAGTAAGAATCCCACTCTTGAGGGTTTTGTAAGGCAAATACATCCTAATTCCTTGAGGAATCACCGGAAAGCTGATAAATGGGTTATAACTGATGATGATGAGTAAATGCCATAAAAATTAATTTTCCTGGTCTGTGACTCTGAGGACCATTAAATCAATTAACCTGACCTGCAACACTTCCTCTGGCACCCTCTTTCCCAGTGATGAACTGTTGATTACATCTCTATCCTGTCACGTTCAGTGACCTGATAAAGCCTCCTGTATCCCAATTTGAAAACTACTTTCCAAGTATAAAACTGGTCTGAAAAGGAGCTAGATGTAAAATTAGCCTACTTACATTCCCAGAATTCAATAGAAAGGGGGTTTTTTCTAGTTGAATCTTATATCAGTACTGTTGATGGTACCAAAAGCTGTACTGATCCAATTACCAAAGCTCCAGTTGGGCTCGAGAACTAAGAGCTGATGACTTTGCAACAACTTAAGGTTGTCCCTTCCATGTGTGGCTTCCCAGGTATTATCCAGAATATACCATGTCTATGGGTCAGAGAGTGAGCAGCTCAACTATTTAATGAGACAGACAGTTTTCCATCCCTCCAGGTTTCCCTTTCCATATAAATCCAGGAGGACACAATTCCTGGCTGCGCCTCCTTCATCACATTCAGTGTGGTCAGTTATAGACTGGCAAACATCACACAATTACTTTAATGAAAATTCCCTGGATCTTGGGCAACTTCCAGTATCTGAAGGGAGTCTACAGGAGAGCTGGGGAGGGACTCTGTAGGAAGTCTAGTGACAGGACGAGGGGTAATGGTTTTAAATTGGAAGAGGGGAGATTTAGATGAGATATTAGGAAGAAGTTCTTTCCTGTGAGGGTGGTGAGGCACTGGAACAGGTTGCCCAGGGAAGTTGTTGATGCCCCATCCCTGGAAGTGTTTAAGGCCAGGCTGGATGGGGCTTGGAGCAACCTGCTCTAGGGAGAGGTGTCCCTGCCCATGGCAGAGGGGTTGGAACTTGATGATCTTTAAGGTCCTTTCCAACTCTGACCATTCTATGAACTTACTATTTTCAAAGTGGCTCAATATCCTTCGAGAGAAGTCACTATATAAATGCAAACACTGACTATTCCCATACTCTCACTTCCCCTGACAGGAAAACACTGCTGGTTTGCAACGCTTTAGAAATACACACTGCTGCCTGAAATATGAAGAGGACTTCTAAAAATAAGTTAATATTATGGTAAATAGAGTATTAGGCAAGAACAAAGTCACACTGCAAAAGCAGAGATTTAGATCTGGAGGAAACCAGTGCTGGTGGTCAAAAATACCTGTAGACTTTAAATACCCTAGTGAAAAACAGTTGCAGCTTTTCAAAACCATGATGCATTCACATATTCAGGTGCTTGAGGAATCTCAAGAGTTGTTCTAGAAACAGGTTTAGGTGCTTCTGTGTGCTGATCCCAAATCATGCTTATTTTGGCCCTGCCCATTACAAATTTTGGAACATTTTTGAGCAAAAAAATCAAGTTGTTTGGTTACTGTTAATTCCAAATATTACACTTAATTACTCCATCAAATGCCTTACTCTGATCTATAGCTGAAAAAGCCTTCAGAGAAGTAGTTGTGTACTTAAGCATCCCAATCTCCTGCCCAGACACGGGGTGCAAAGCAGTGCTAAATGTGTGGCTGGGGAGTTACTTAGTTCTTCAAAGCAAAGCTGTAGTAGGTCACGAGTGATGCATCATCCTTCTGTAGCTCAATTAATTGCATTTGTGGTTTCAGGAAGAGCTAAGGATTCTTTTATTTCCCCTGTGAAACAAGAGCAAGATGAAACAAGCTGCATTTTCTCTGCTGAAATTTGTCTCGGAAGTCCTGGCCCTGCATTTTTTTTGAATTCTTGGCTTTTCTCTTGTTCTCTGCCCTGTGATGCTTCAGCACTTTTAAAACCCTTGCATGTAATCAGAGCGTGTAATGGCAGAGAGGTGCAGTGCTGCTAGCAGCCTCCCCTGGAATGTGATGGGAAGATTCATTATCACAACCTCTCAGCATATTGGTGGATAGTGGCAACTAGATCCTAGATAAGAGTTCTACTTGGAAACAGGAAATAAGATCTTAAATGTCTTTGTTCAAGGGCAGAGCCAAGGACACATTGCTAAGACACGGGTTCCTTTCTTCTCCCATTCCCATCCCCACACTGGATGATGTCTTCTGCTGTTTAGTTTACTGGGGTCCCATACGACCTGCAGCCTCAGTGAATCACTCATCCCTAAAGCTCATTCTTGCGCTCAAATTAATATTCATTTCATTAACTTGGCAGCATCTGCACAATGCTCAACTACTATTTAGGTAGCACAGGGGAAATAAAAAAACACCCTGCAACTCCAGAGAAGTCAAGTTGAGGCAAATCATATCTGAGTCAGATTTAATAGGACTTAATTTGACTTCTGATTTGTTTACACTTCATCACACAGTCGGTTTCCATTACGATCCCTTTTTATTTCCTCCTTCTCTAATTCCACACCATTCTCTTAACATATATTATTAGTTAGACACTCCAAGATATTTTTTCTTCTGCAATTATGTTCAGTGCAGGTGTTAACAGCTTGCTAACACACCTAAGGGAAACAATTTAAAGCACATGTGAAGTTCAGCAGCTAATTGCAAGTGATCTATAGCTTGCAATCCACCCCCCCTCCCATAACACACATGCATCTCACAGATGTGCCATGCCTGCCTCTGGACTCTTGCTTTCTTCCACACAAATGTAATTCACTTTAAAAGAATCAATGCCCTAATGTTTAAAAATTAATTCTTTTGTGTTCAGAGTTGACTCACAATTTCTAACAAAGCTTTCAGATCAATGCAGATCACTCTGGAGCTAGATTTCCTGCAAAGGTTTGCACGAACACGTCAGAAACGTGCAGTGAAGAGAACAGCACGTACCAGCTGCAAGAAAACCAGCCAGCCCAGGAGAGCAGCAGCAACCAGACGTTTTCCAACCAAATTGCCCCTTATTTTACCACGATTTACTTATTTACCTTCTACTTGTGCTGTGGCTGCCCTTCTACTACACCAGACTGCCCCTTTCTCTCTGTTTCTCCTCCACTGCCACTCATGGACTCCTGCTTCTGTGGCTCTTTGAATCGCGGGCTGTCCCCCCCTCTTTCACCTCCCCTGAACGTCCAGCCAGATCCAGCCCTCACCTCTGCATCACGGGCGGCTTCCACCAATGCTGGGTTTCAGTTTCTTCCAGATGACAAATTTCAGCCCATCCCACCAAACCCACCCCCTGCCTCGGCTCTTGCATCACGAGCCGGAAAGCCCTTCCATGCTCCAGACTTCATACGGGATGTTTGCAGGGAAGAAGCAGTTTTATTCCTTCCATCCTTTACGTCCTGTTTCTTTTGTGGCTTTTCTCTCTTACGTGACAAAAAGCAGCTGTTTGTGTAGGGGGAGAAGCCTCTTTCTTGAGCCAAACCCTTGCCTTGGCTGGAAACAGCTGTCTCAGTTTCTCCAGTGGCACTGGAATCCCCTGGAGCCAACAAGACCTTTCTGAGGACCATTCCTACTACCAAGGTTTGGGTTTTGATCTAAAAGAAGCATTTAGACCACCTCTGAAGAGGTTTATTTCTCTAAAAGTACAAACAATTCTAAAATTCTAAGTCAATGCCATTTTTTACAGGTATAATTCCTGAAAAGTTAAAAAAAAAAAAAAAATAAAAAAGGCAGAAGGTTTTTTTCCTGTATAATTTGCAGTTGAACACTGAATCTACAGGTTAATCCTGCAAACAGTGACTTGGTACAAATTCTGAGCTGTTTGGGAACACTCACATGAACACAGCAGTAATGAAAAATAGGTTAAAATCTGCAGAATCTAGGCAATTAAATCAATAGCTAATTGGGGCCAGGGCTGCCTGCTCCTGTTTGTTTAACATGCAGCACAAAGCTGCTTTCTGCTCCTGCTCAAAGCCTCCAGGTGCATCTCCAGTGAGAATGAAGAGTAACAACAGATCGCTGATGACATCTGAAGTGATGTCCCTGCCTTATCAACTCTCCATCACATTTTACACCTCAAATTGGGTTTGAAGTTTTAAAGCTGGAGAAATGTGCGAGCTTGGCTGGATACATTCACATAGATAAGGTAACAGGCAAAAAGTTAGAGGACTTCTCCACTTCTGGTACAACCTATGATCTCTGATATTCTGTCATACTTGACATTCCTGCTTAGAATGTGCTTTCACAGAATCATAGAATGGTTTGGGTTGGAAAGGACCTTAAAGACATCCAGTTCCAACCTCCTGCCCTGGGCAGGGACACCTCCCACCAGACCAGGTTGCTCCAAGCCCCATCCAGCCTGGTCTTGAACCCCTCCAGGGATGGGGCAGCCACAGCTTCTCTGGGCAGCCTGGGCCAGGGTCTCACCACCCTCACAGCAGAGAAGTTCTTCCTGAGATCTTGTCTAAATTTCTCTTTCAATTTAAAACCATTCACCCCATCCTATGGCTCCACCCCGGGATCAAGAGTCCTTCCTCATCTCTCCTGTAGGTCCCCCTAATGTCCTGGTTTTACTCCTTACTGTGTTTACACTTACAGAAATCTGATTTTATCCTGTATTTTCTACCACCACCAGATAACAGTGAACCAGCAGGAGACTGACAAAAAGGATTATGTGCTCTTTATTTCTGAATTTTGTAGAATTTTGCTTTCACCCACAGAAATGGCAGTAAACAAAAAAGAGAAAATGCTGCAGGGGTTGGAACTTGATGATCTTTAAGGTCCCTTCCAACCCTAACCACTCTATGATTCTATGATTCTATCCTGTGATCAAGGGGTAATTACAAATTCAGACTAAGTGATTATTCATAGAGAGACATTCCCAAAAGAATCAAAGCAGATTAAAAGACATTAAGGTTAAAAATGCCATCCAGGTGCATGCAGAGATTACTGAAGTGATCTGGTGCTTACGAGCAGGGACAAGATGTGGTCCCGCTGCTTCCAAGGGAGATTGTTAACAACATACCAGTGTCCTCAGTTACCATGAGAAAACCTTGCTACCTGCTTTTCCTCTAGTTCTGGAGCAGTATCCTGACCACAGAGGGAAAAAAAAATATAAAGCACAACAAAATTAAAAACTCACCAGATGGAGAGTGCTAATAGTGCCATTTTTCTATTAATGAAGGTGATGTCCAGTTTATTTCAATCAGTACATCACAGATGTCAACAACAGCCCTGCAGCCACACAAGATAAACAAGACAAAACAAGATAAACCTGATCAATGCCCTGCGTGCTGCTGCCACGTCACACCGGGTGACACTCACAGGTCGCTGCCTGGAAGAGCAAATCAGACTCCACTTTCACGGAATCTGCAGTATTTGTTTTGCATCTCCTGTGCCTGAGCTCGAGGCAGTTCACATGACTTCGCCTGTTCAGCTTCTGGGGACAAGAGGCAAGAGGATGAGGCCAAAGCACGGCAAGAAATGAGCAGGAAGGAGAAAGAGAGGCACAGCTACTTTTAGGAACGCAGCAAGCAGCTCGGTATTTCAGCCCTGTAAGTTATGGGTGTACCACAGCCACACTGAGAAGCTGGCAGATGACAGCCTTGCCCAAATATGCTGCCACAACTTCCTTTCAACTGGCTGACACGGCTTCAGGTTGCTAACTGTCGGGACAAGACAGCACAGCAAGCCTGTACCCTCGGTGGTATAAGCACGAGGAACTTTGCAAGGGGTTAGTTTTGCTCCGGGGGATTTTGCACAGACAGAAATCATAGATGTCTAAAGCCTAACAGGATTTTTAGAAAGGATTGGATAATGCAGAGACTCACAGTTATACTAGAGATAGTAACGCTGTGTCTCAGGAGACATGGAAACTCCTCCAGCTTCAGGACAGAACCCAGCCACTAAACCACTCATGATTACAAACTTCCTCACATGGGCTTCTTATTTCAAAACTGCCAAGTGTCCGATATTTATTCCTTTTTTCCTCAGAAGCCACAAGCAACAGCCTCACTCAGAAACTGTACTGTAGGCTGAACCAACACTGAAAGAAGACACTGAGACAAACATAACTACTACTACTTTTTGCTATAATCTCTGATTACACACGTATCTGCAGCCTTTCACTGGATTCCACACAAACGAAGGCCCTGGAGATGTGAAGCCCTCTGTGTCCTCCGGTGTAGTCACTCCTGGCCAAGCACAGGAGAGCGGGCTGATAGGAGTCTTGGGTTTTGCTAACACTTCTGCAGCTTCATGCCATGAAGAATGCAATGAGAAACTTAAACAATAAACAATAAATTCTGAAACTCAATACTTTCCTCCAAGACTAGGACAGAAGTCCTGAGACCAAACCAACAGCAGCTCAGGGGCACAAAAATCGGCTGAGGACCAGCACTGGGATTTTCTGGAGAAGTTACTGCTTAAGATGGGGGGAGATTCCTTCTCCTGCAATTTAAGGATCCTAAAGTCTCCACTAAGACCATCGAAATCCAAGCTTCTGTGACCTCTTCCACATTATAAAGGTGGTTCAGACAATTAATGAGGAAATTTTTCATACCTCTCCCCTGTTTCTGCCGAGGTCCTCTCTGAAGCGGGACCTGACCTAATGGGTAGTTTTGAAGGTGGGGGAGCACTCTGTTCCTAGGGACAAACAGAACAGTTGGATATAAATTAGAACAATCACATTTGCCAGAGAATACAAGAGAAGGAAAATTCACAGTCAGAGCTGGAACATTACTGCACCGTACGCTTTCCAACAGCCAAGCACAACAGGGTCCCTCCACAATCCCTGCCTTGCTGCTCCCTGTTGTATTTCCACCTGGAACGACATATGGCAGTGCCTAAGAGAGAAAAATCTTCCTTTTTCTTTTCTTTTCTTTTTTTTTTTTTCTGATGTTAATGCAATTTCTCAGCTTTAAAGGAACATTTGATTACGAAACATGCTGAGGCCAAGGACTGGGAAAAAAAGTTCCTATCTGTTCCCACTAATGACAGAAACAGGCCCGTTGAACTGTTGGCATTATGGACAAATAAAAACTTGAAAGAATGGCTTGGATGCTGCTTTGCCTCATGCCTCACTGACAAAATGCTCTGCTCTGCAGAAACCTGATGCCTCACAGTTACGTCAGGGACACTAAAGAGCACAAATTTTATTTTTCAGCTCTCGGGCAGCGCTGAGGAGGAGGAACATTATAAAAATCATCCTCCTGCCTCTAAAATGAGGCAGGATACTGCTTTTGGATACTGGATATCCTAGCATCACTCAGATAAGCAGAAATATTTACCAGTGGTGGTGTTGCAGAGGTAATGCTTTTCACCTCCCCACAGTAGCTCTGAGACAGTTATCTTGCATCACTTCTGATTGAAGAGGGCTATATTGAATCACCTTTCCCCCCCCAAAAAAAAAGTACTTAGAGCTGGTTGTGTATCCCGTAGTTGTGGTAAGAGAGAAAGATGGGAAAACTCTGGATTTGCCTCACCAGGCTGGATTCATATGGTATTTGTGGAAGGTTGCTTTCCCCCCAGTTTAGTGAAGCTGCACTTCTGGCCATCTCACCCTGAGCATTAGCCCTGTGATATCCATCACGTCCAAGGGGGTACATCTGCTTTGGCCAACTGTAGCCAGAGATAAAGTTTGAACACGCGAGGCAGCTGATCCAAGTGGACTTCGAAGTGCCAACCACCTCCATCCCAGAACTGAAAGAACTCACAGTAGCTTTACCAACCCGGCTGCCCGGTCTGCCTCAATCTGGGAGCTTTCAGCCTTAATCCATTCACTTCCTGAGCAATAAAGATCCGGAGATTCCTCAGAAACTTCAAACCCTGTGCGTGTGGGTTCACCGGGACTGCTTGTTCCCAACAGAACTTCTTGAAATTGTGTTTCCTTCCGCGCTGGCTTTGCCCGGGGCAGCCTTATTGCATTGCCACTTGGCCTATGCTGTTTTTCTCAATCAATTACAAAACAAACCCTGCTCCAGGACAAACAAATGTGACCTTCTCAGTGCAATTTGGCAGATGTTCTCAGTGTAGCAAAGTTACCAGAAGGCTGAGTGATATCCCTTATTTAATTCACCATGGAAAATCCACCTGAAGCAGAAAAACACTTCATTCCTGGTACTTTCCCTTCCTCTTCATTCTGCTTTACCACCAGAACTGAATGAATGAAACAGCCAAACTTCCCTGAATCTTTGCCAAAACATAGCTGCTTCAACATCTGTATCACCATATTTAATAATTTAAAATAATCATATTAATTAAAAGAAGCATTGAAATAATAAATCAGGATACGGTAGGGAGGCATTATTAATCTCATTCACAACCATGGACCTCGTGGAAAAGAATTTAGCTAATTTTTCAGCGAGGTCTTTCATTCATTTCCCAAAGTCAGGTGCCTAATGTATGGGAGCAACCCTCAACTCAAAACAAACTTGGTTCAGTTACATTCTTGCTCGTTTGGTGTGTGTAGACAAGCAAGTATGTTTCACCCCACCAAGGATCACAGGATCCATTTCAGATTTACACTGGTCTTTGCACAATGATCATTTTTACAACTTGGGCTTCCAAAACCTGCCATTTGGGGTCAAACTATTTCAAATCAATGACAAGAGCAATCTCAGGGATCTCAGGAGAAATGAATAAATGCAACACAGAGACAGTACATCTGAAAATGATACAGGCTGCTTTTATGTGTTAGTATCAAGACTGGATATTCCTGCAAACCACTCCGTGAAGGAGGAGAAATAACACCATGTGGCATATTCTACTCATCATTCAGTCACAAGGAATCACGGGCGATCAAAAAGCTGCAATGCCTTCCCAAGTGCCTGTCACTCTTCATCCCCACCTAAAGCCTCCAATGCAGATATCTCTCTCACATGCCTAATATTTTGTGAGATGGACTCAAGCATGTCTGAAGCGCAGGCAAAATCTGAAGATTGCTTGACTAGCCAAGGCATAAGATTAAAAAAACAAAAACAAAACAAAACAAGCTGAAGAACTGATCAGTTTTCTGATTAATAGTTTTTAAAGAATTGCATGCCGTTAAGGAAAAGCCTAGGAGGGAAAGAAAAGATAAAGTCACGCTTAATATAGAACTACATACCCTTGATTATCTGAATTTCAAGATGAATTTAGGTTTAGTCAAGCGTTCAGACCCACAGGCTGCTTGAGATGAGAGGTTATAAAGTTAAAAAAAACAACCTATGGTGACAAGAGTAAGAAAACTTTCAGCTTTAAAAGCAGAACTGCCCTGAAAACCACCTAAGTTCACAGTGAATTTATTCGTTGCCTTTCAAAAATTATTATACAATGCAGCTTCAACTTACAACGTTTTTTCCCAGTCCCAAAAATCAACACAAATTTTACACTTTTTGTACTCTTTACGAGGTTTACCTGCATCAGTTTCATGGATTTTCTAGCACTGTATTGGTCAGTTACCTTTTCACTGCCGTATGAGCATCCATCACAAGCTTTTAATCCCATGGAAATATTGTAAAGCAGAAGATTCCCAGTGGTATTTTGAGGTAAATGGTCTGCTGCTTGCTGGATGAAAAATTTTCAGGACTGGTAGGAGTTAGTGGTCCAAAAACTATGCAAATTGAGAGTTGAGAAGAAACAGTTGCCTCATCATTTATATCAGCAAAAGTTCTTCTGGTAGAGTGGCTTAATAATACCCAGAGGGACCTGGACAGGCTGGAGAGGTGGACCTGTGTGAACCTCATGAAGTTCAACCAGGCCAAGTGCAGGGTCCTGCACCTGGGATGTGGCAATCCAGGCACAAATACAGGTTTGGTGGAGAATGGCTGGAGAGCAGCCCTGAGGAGAAGGACTTGGGGGTGCTGGTGGATGAGAAGCTCAACACGAGCCAGCAACGTGCACTGGCAGCCCAGAAAGCCCCCCACATCCTGGGCTGCATCCCCAGCAGCACGGCCAGCAGGGCAAGTGGGGGGATTCTACCCCTCTCCTCTGCTGTGGGGAGACCCCACCTGAAGTATTGCCTCCAGCTCTGGAGTCCTCAGCACAGGAAGGACATGGACCTGTTGGAATGAGTCCAGAGGAGACCATGAAGATGATCTGAGAGCTGAAACCCCTCTGTTGTGAGGACAGGCTGAGAGAGTTGGAGTTGTTCAGCCTGGAGAAGAGAATGCTCCAGGGAGATCTTAGAGCCCCTTCCAGCACCTAAAGGGGCTCCAGGAAAGCTGGGGAGGGACTCCTGGTCAGGGAGGGGAGCCATAGGATGAGGGGGAAGGGTTTTAAACTGAAGGAGGGGAGATTTAGATGAGACAGTTGTGAACATCACTGGCATAGAAGCTATATAGTGATGATAATTAAGCGCCACCTGTAAGTTAACACACACCCTGAAAAAAGACAGACACTATTGCCCCAAAACCAGACCAAAAAGACTTTCTGGCTTCCAGGTGAGAGCTGCCTTCTGCATAACTAACCTGGATGATAGCAGAGAAGGTCCTGCCTGCCTACAAAAATCCATGTGTGAATAACCTTCGATTAGCACCTACTCTATAAGCACTTCACGTTATCAAAATTAGTTTGTAGAGATGATGAGATCAGTTTCAGCCATGGAAAACAAGTAGTCCACACAGTACAAAGCAAACCAGATCTGTCTGAACTGAATAAAAAGCAGAATCTTGACCAAAGTGCATTGGGCTCTACACAGGAAAAAACCTATGCATGCATACAAAGAAGAGGGGATACAGAGTAAAGCAGGGCAGCTGAAAAAATGGATTAAAAACTCTGAAAAATACTGAAAGCAGAAAATGGCTCTGTCATCACAGCTTCTCCTGCCACACAGGCTTTATCTAGCAAAGAAATCTTTTCCCTGTTCCAAGACATTGTACTGAACAAGGACTATGGCTCTTGGTACCATGGGTACAACAGTAAAGGAATATTGGGGTACAGTCTGGACTAATGTCCTCCTGAAGCCTCGGCTGTACTTTTACAAACTATTCAGACGCAATTTACTTGACTCTGTTGATTTGTTTCAGGAAAGTTACAACCAGAATGGGCTTAATACAGCATTCTCCATACCCTCGGCTGAAAGCAACACTGTGAAGGAGAGAATAAGGACAGTAATTACTCTAGAACTACAACAGGTGGCTGTGTTCTGAGTAAAAAAATGTGGGAAAAGGATAGGTTAACACCTGCAAGAAGATTTTTGTAGGCAGTGCACAGGCTGAGAGATACTTTGCTTAAAAGTTGTTATTTTTAAATTGAAAGAAGGTCATGTAAAGAATAAAATGGCCATAAAGATGAGAAGCCAGTAAACACTGGTGTTTTATTAGGGAGCCTGTTAATTTGGAAACTATTCAGCAGTTTTATAAGGTTTGCACAGACTGGCATAAATTTGAATTCAATAAAAGGCAGGGAAAAGCAAAGTTAATTTCAATTATATTCATAGGATCACGGCTGAGCAACAACAGTGGGAAACAGTCCTGAAATTGTGTATGTGCATGGCCAAACAGATTATTTTGTTTCAAGTACAGGCACTGACAAGGCAGCAAACGTTTAAGTTTACAGCCTATTCAACGTGAAGTTGCTAAGTGTCTGGCCAAAGGAGGTCTGGAGCTCTCAGGTCTAGCTTTCCCTGTGTTATAGCATTGCTGAACAGAGCAGTATGGCACGACTAATGCCCACTTTTTGATAAAATGAGTAATGCCTTTGAGGCAACATGTAATTCTGAACTCTTGGTGGCCATTTGTGACCACAGAAATTGCTGTTTAATAAAAA
>VXBW01009185.1:443381-492991 GCA_013400375.1 Thinocorus orbignyianus | reverse complement strand
ATTTCATCTTTCACGGCAACAGAGAAATGCAATGTAAGAGGTTTTTCTTATTTGCTGTGTTTCCAGTCATCATAATTTGATGCATCAGATATCCAACTCTAATATGATTTTGTTTTTCATTTCAGGATTGCAGGAAATGTTTATATCCAACTTTTTTATTTCGACCAGCCAAAAATTTCAAATAGTCTTTTATTCGAGCAAGTCAAAGCGTAAACATTACAGCTGATCTCTGGGCATTTTTAAAGTCAGAAAATAAAATGTGAATGCTTACACTAGATTGTATTTGTAGATGGGATGAACACAGCTCTTAAAATGCAGTGTATTCACTGGGGGCAAAGGCCTGATCTGTTTACTGCTCTGATGTTTGCTGAGCTATCATAAAGGTTACATTTCACTTATCTTTAACAACTTTTATAACAATGTCCTGAAGATATTCAGGTAATGAAATTATTGCTATACTATGTCAGGAAAAAATACAGATTTGTTTTACAAATGTGCTTGTGTAGGTGAGTAAGAACGAAAAGAATGCAGTTTCATATATTGCGTATTATATTGTTACGATATTATAGGATACATAAATATTATAGGATATAATCAATTTAAATCTAGTGCAACTTTAAAACAGTTAAATTCAATCCCTGTAAAGCTTGTTTTTCACTGTCGCTTTTAGATTTCTAAAATTTTGTCAGAATAAATAGGTTGTGTAACATGACCTTGAAGATCCAAGAACCCAGAAGAAATCGGACTATTTAAGTAGTAGCACAGACACACAATAATAATTTGGCTTTCTGGTCACTGACCACTGTGAAAGCTGGAGATGGTGGATGAGCCACTTCTACTTTGGGAGAATGCATTTAGAAGCTACCGTGTGTTAGTGTAGCTTTGTATTTTAATAAGATGTAGAATTACAATTTATTTCCTTGATTCTAAGTGAAGGAAATGTGGATGCTACTCAGCAGAGCTGTATGCTTCAAGAAAACTATGATTTTTCTTTAAGCTTTAGTGATTGTTAGTTGAAGGTGTTTTTCTGTGTGTATCTGCCTGGGATGTATTGTGGCAAAGTGCCTATATGTAAGTAACTTAGAGAAATTCAGTGTTAGCCTACATCAGATTCTGGGGAAAGGGAAAGAAGAAAAAAAAGGGACTAGGAGAAGTAACTGAAGTACGTTGAATGTGTGAAGACAATAGTTTTAATGTGATTCATTTTATCTCATCTCTGTCTAAAAGTTTAGGTGAATTATTGCTTACCCACTCCTACATCTTTTCATTGATGAGAGAGAAACCTTAGTAGACTAGATGTAGATGCGTACACAGTAAGTGTTGGTTAAAGAAATCTTATGCCTCTTTTCTCTTACAAATCTTAGTTTTAACTCAGAAGCAAGTCCTTTGGGTGTGAGGCACGCAGATGAACTAGTGGCAGGTAACTGGAAGGCAAGGGATGAGGCAAAGTGCTGTTTTGCATCATTTGGGATACTTTAGCTTCTTATTAATCTGCACTTTGCAATCTGAATGTATAAATCCTTTCAATCACTTGTGCCAAGCAGCAATCAGTTTATGAGCTGATGATGATTGACATGTCAGGCCTGAAGGATTGTGAATTCATGCTTTCAAATCTTCTCTCTTGCTGGTTTAAATGATTTTGTTTGATGGTGTTTTTTTTATTTTTTTCTCCTTGGATCTTTGTTGTATTTATTTGCTTGCTAAACATATTACAAAAATATTTACAAAATTATTGGCAAACTTATTTATTATTTCTGAAGGTAATGGAAAATCCATCAGCTAATTTACTCAGCAATTAGTAGGTTAGTAGTTGAATTTGGCTTTCACTCTCTAAGAGTCACCCAGTTTGTTATAAATATTAGCCCAAAGCAGATGAGAAGCAGAAATGAAAAGTTAAAAGATAAGAGGTGAAACATTTAAAAAAAAATAATAAGTCTATCTATCCTCTATCTGTAGTATTTCTGTCTACTTTCTTTCTCTTAATAGAAAGAAAAATTTTGCTGGATTACGGGTGATAGTTCCAGGATACATTTGTTTTTTTTTTTTAACTGGATAAAAGCACATCCTTCAGTTCTTGAATTGAGGTAAAATGTCACTGTTCTCAGGCTTCTTCTGAAACATTTCTTTAACGTACCTTTGTTGTATATTGTTTTGTGAACTCTTTCATTTATGTGCTAGTCAGCTGGTTATTAAATGAAAGAAGGCTTCTGTTTCCTCATTAGAATTGTTAATGCTGTAAAATAGGAATGCTGACATCAGAGCCATTCTAGTTTTCAAAGTATCTTCAGGCATTCCTAGGGTAATGCATATCATATCTTTGACTGGAGATTTTCCATGTAGAAGTACCCCATTTGAGACTTAGTTTCAGAGGTGAGGCAGACAGTAATCCTTTTGATTATTCTCCCATTGTCATCATATATTCCCTGGGTTAATATGTCTGCCCATCTTCACTGACCCTGACTGGTACAGTTTATGGCTTTGATTCCAGATTCTGAAATGGGTTTTTTGACCTTTTTTGTTTTGTCTTGTTGCCTTCAAACAGAAAGGAAAATGCTTTAGATTACTAAAAGCTATGTTTCTTTTTTTGTCTGTGTAGCTTCAAAGGAGACTTACAGCTTACAAATTTACAAAAGTCCTTTATACTTTTGAAATGCACTGTTTTCTTGCACAGATAAAGTTTGCGGTTGCAGTTGCTTTTCAAAAGAAAGGTGGTCAGCTGAAATCAAAGAAGAGAGGGAAACAAGTGCAACTGGCTTGTTTACTCTCATGTTATGCAATTTCTTTATATCTCTATAAACTAATTTATAATATGTGCAACTTCTTCATAGATGTGCAGAAAACCAATATTCTTAGCATTGTAATGATGAATTTTTATTATTTCACTTCTGTTTTTGTCTGATTTTTGAATTACCTGCCACAGAGGTGTAAATTGTGTCGGTTCAGGCTGTGCATGGCAGGCAATGTGGATTTTTGATGCAAGTTTGAGATAACATGCCTTAGGTCAGCTCTCTCTTCCTTTAGGTCAATTTTGAAAATTGATTTTGAGTTCGTAATTTCTCTTAAATATTCTCTAGTAAGAAGTTGTCTTGTTGCCTTTTTCTCAGCTAAGGTAAAGGTGAATAAATCTCTCAGGCACCTAGGACTTTTTGCATCAAGAAGTGTGTCTGGTTACTGGTGAGTTATATTTGTACATATGTATTTGTAATGGATAGTGTGGGATTTTTCTTTACCATTGACAGAAGAGAGCAATTTGTGCCACTCTTGAAGGCTTTACTAACCAAAAATGACTGCTATACTGGTCAACTTGATTGTTCACTCTTAAGTGCATGTGTGTTTGTTTCTGTTTGCATGAGTGACTAAGGAAAAAGGAAAATTCTTGAGTTAAAATTGAAAAGCATTCTTTTAACAAATCAACACACTCTTCCCTGGTAAGAGTCTGATGTTTTGTGGAGGTCTAGAAAATATTACTTGGACATAGGGTGGTTTTCAGTGATGAGTTCTAGGGATGTAAGGCAGCAATTGCCTTTTAAAAAACAGTGTTTAGTAATCTGTTTGCCTCTCAGTATGTATTCTGCTTATCTGTGAAGAGAAAAAGACCAACAGAATTAATTCTAGCTTGAACTAATAAATACCTCAAAGGGTCCTATACCCTGTAAAAGCTCAAAGAAGATCTAATTCACAATCAGAGTAAAAAATTTCCCCAGCCATTACTGACAACACTGTGGTTTTGTCCTGGAAGTTGAGTGTATGTATACTTCCAAATTGCTTGTCCTTGATCTGTTTTATCTACTATTACCACAATCTGTAAAGTGACAAATTTTCTATTTTATTTCTGTATTTTCTTCAATCAAAATGTCTGTGTTTTATCACTGTGTACTTCCCCTTAGACAAATATTTGAATACAAGACGCGGAGCATGAGATCTGGAAACCAAGTTTTTGTTCAGATTCTTATCTAGTCTTCTGGAGAGTATTCTGTCTTTTCTCTTTTCCAATTCCTGTCACATTTTATGGTGGCAGAATGTAACACTTGAAAACTAATTAACAGCTCTATGCTATTTATTGCTTGAAGCTTTTTGTGCTTTTACAACACAAGTGAGTATGTGAATGCTTTATTTTGGGTTCTTGTTACATAACTTAAAAAAAAAAAAAATTCTACTCTTTTTTTACAATAGAAGTGGGCAGGAGCAGCCACATGGAAATACATTTTTGCTGTCATTGTACGGCAACCCGTAATGCAATGCAAGCAGTTTTGCTGGGCTTGTTCTCACTTAATATCTATTTTATTTCCTGTTCAGGAAAAGACTTGTATTCAAAACTGCCATGTTAGTTGAAAGCTGGAGGTAGAAGAACACAGATTACTCATCGCTGCTGCGATGCCACATGACAGGTGACTTTATTTTTAGAGTAGACTGGCGCAATCTAATCCTGGGGTGTTGCTTGGAAGGATGCTTTGCTTGAAGCAGCCACTGTGTAGGATACATTTTTACATTATTAATGATATAGCTGGAATGAAAAATCTAACAAGTTTAATATATTTAAAAAATTATATCTGAAGGTATCCTACCACTCTAACCAAAGAATACTTGGACTGGTTTTGATTTTCATGCATGGATGTAGTTTCAGGCTTTGTTCCCATCCAAGCGGAAGAGAGCATGTAATATCTGCCTGACATTACAGTTCTAAGGATGTTCTACGATGTGAACCACTCACAGGGACTCAGCTCTTAGTAAAATACGTTAATATTGAACTTTCCATTCAAAGTCTTTGCTACAACCAGGAGATTATTTGCCAGTTTTTGTCTTGTATTTCTGCTACTTCTAGCAGATACTTAATTTCAGTACAGTTTACCTCAGCTTTTCTGAAGTAAGCAGCTTGATGGTCAGTAGCTTCTCAGTTATTCAATATATATCATAATTTCCAGCCATTTATTTTCCCTTGTATTTTTTTTTTATAATTCATGGATCGTGAGGAAAGATTTCAAAAAGCATCTGAGGAAGTAGTGTGTTACTGACCTTGACAAACCATTAAGTGTATTAAGTACTTTTATTGAAGATTATAACTTTAGACAGAAATTCTTAGGTTTTCTGAAATAAAGTAAGCTCTAGTGTATGATAGTGCTACAGAAATAATATTTTTGAGAGCTTGGAAAATGGAAATTTCTGTTGAAATCAGGATATGCTACTCTGAAATTTAGTATTTTTTCCAGAATTTCCCTCAGAGGGAATAGCTCACATTTATATTGTATAATGGAACATTTGGCTGTATTATGTCTGTACTTAAGCAGTATAACTTTTATAGATTACACCATTTTTTAAAAAAGTTCAAGAAGTTATTTTCAGACTTTCTTTCAGAACTTTCTCCTTTGTTGAAACAGCATTTTTGTTAATATTTAAAGGATGTATGTATTATTCCAAAGCTCATGGGTTTTCATAGGATTTCTCAAAACGCTTTTTGCCCCTTCAACATGCAATTCGCAGAAACTGGTTACAGTTCTCTAGTTTATTATTCGGCTGTGTTAAAATTGAAACCATATATGTATTTAAGATGGAATTCCTTTCTAGCTGTATTGGCCAATCCTACCTGTATTTCACCAAAAATATTTAAGATCTGCATTATCCAGCAATAAAAAAAGTTTGTAATATACTATGCATGGGATTGTTAAAGTATACATTTCTGTTAAAAAAGCCATTTTGATTTTTTTTTTTCAACTGTGCTTTTCTGCTATATGACACCAATGCATACAGTTAGAATCGTAGAATGTTTCCATAACTGAAAATACTTTGAACCTGTGGGAGAACAAAGGATGTAAAATCACTTAGAGTTTCCGTAAGGAGTAACTAGAACATGTACCATTGCTTTCCCAGAGTGGAGTAGGCTGCAGGGGGGACGGGAGTGGTGCTGGGCTCGTCTATTGTTGTGCGGCAGACTGGCTGCTGGAAAAGTCATGTCCCAGTGAGCTGAAGTCACTGTATTACTGTCTCATATCGATGGATGTTTACAGATGATATATAGGATGTTCTGTTTTATATAAAAAAATGTGGTTTGGATTGTTTTTTTTGTCCAGATTTTAAGCTTTTGGAATATGGAATAACTGTTGAAATATTAAGTGCTATTTTTGGATGGCTTATAAGTTTACTTACAGCCTTAGGAATAATTGTTGCATAATTCTCTATTAGAAACATTTCCAGCAAAATATGTCCATTAATTCATTCATTGACTATGTATAACTTTAAAGGCCCGCAGGCTCTCCTAATTCTTTTCCTTGTTCCTCTTTCTGTAAAACTGAGCTGGAATATTTAGCGTCTTAGATGGCATCTCTCCTTTTTTTTTTTTTTTTTCTTTCTCGTCTGTTTTCGCTCTTGCGTCCTTAATTGATACCATCTTGTGACATAATTTTTGAAGGAGGCTTCTTGTTGCATTGGTTCTACGTGCCAAGAAAAACCTGTCTGAATGAAAAATAATTAAAATGGCATAGTAAGTTAGTCTGTTAGGCTGCATAAATTTGCTTTCATTTCCTAAACCATTTTAAGTGACAGTAAGTGTTTCACTTGAATTTCTGGCTCTGATGAGTCACCTTTTATGTAGGCATTATGATGGCACTGTTGATGCCTCACTATGACAGCCTTAATATAGCTGTAATTATGCTGAAACTATTCAATAAGTAAAGTCATTTTATTAATCTGTATGTTTTCTTTCCAGGCTCCCACAGAAACATTTAACTCGGTTCTTGCTCATGATCATCTTATTCTTACACTACGCTTTTGCATTGAGAAGGGAGTAATTCTCGTAGCTGCTCCTTGCCTTCATGCTTTTCTTTTTCCATACAAGAATTTCAGCAATTCAGGTGCACTAAGCATTGTATCCCCGTCAAACTCATACCTGTACCTGTCTGTCAATGATAGGAGATCAGTTGCAACAGTGCTGGTAATTTCAATAATAAACTCTCCTATTTGACTTCTATGATGGAACAATAATATCCCCTTCCTCACGTTCTGTCTGATCTATTCACAATGCTGGAATAGAGCTGAAGAATGTAACTTTGACTCTTGAGTACAAATGTCTTAATATTTTGATAACATTTAATAATCTGGGTTTCATAATTAATCATTTAATCATTTAATAATTTGGAAGAGTAAAAGTATTGAATGAAATTAAGAATTGATGTTGCTTTCCATGATTCTAGAAAGCATGAACTACCTTGGTAGAAATGCCTTTAATTATCATGCATGTGCCTTGATTAGGTAATACACTCCTAAATTATTTTAATACTAATTTTGAAATCTTCTGAATTCTTTCAAACCCTGATTGCTAGGAGAATTATTTAAGCATAAGCATAAGCATACCAGCCAAATGTATATTTTCTTTTACTAAAAAAATAAAAGGAGATAGAAAGCAGAATGCCTTGCATCGCTTTCTAGTTCCCATAGAGTGCAGCTTGGTTGTGCAGTGCTTTCATTTTGCTGAGTCTAGTTGCATTAGCAATTCCCTGCATTTCTCATATAGCTAAAATATGTTTTCATATCTAAAACTAGTTAATTTAACAAAGCAGTCTGGAATTTCTATATGCAATGACTATGAATACTGCAGTTACTTTTCCTAATGTCATGTATAAAATAATCCACCCATTTATTATAAAATAATCACGATCCCTGCATGGTGTATAGGATAGATTTAAAAAAAATAATTTAGGTCATCTGTAGGGCATGCTTATTTGATAATGATTTAGCATTTATTCACAGCAATCCATGTATTTGCCTTTATACCTTGGTACCGTCATACCTGTTGCAAGCCACAAAAACATAAATGGATTTTGTTATTTTTTTCTTATGAAGTCATCTCTACTTTTTGAACTGAAATAATAAAAATACCTGTAATAAAAACATTGAAGTTACACTGCTGTCCTCTGAGGAATGAAACCCATCACAGACAGTGAGAACTGAAAGAAAATGCTTCTCTGTCCCATTTGGGCTGTGATGCTTAACAATTGTCTAGCTGAAGTGATGAAAAGTTGAATTCTTTTTCTACCTGTGAGAGGCTTTTATCATTTTAAAACCATTGTGAACTCCTGTAACTCTTCCTGTGTGCTTATAGGAAATTTCTAGTGTCTAGGGTATTTGAACAAAAGTATAGGAGACTTCTGTAGAGAGAGATGTCTTGGAGTACTGTCTCTCTGGTCCCTGATAGGTATGTTTGTTTACAAAATGGACTTTGAATACTGTTGGTCACATTGGCACCACAGCTAAAAGTGACAGAGAATCATTTCTTGTCGTCTTCCCGGATCCTTTATATCAGTAAATAAATGTAAAAATTAATAAATATTCTTAACTCTTAAATTTTAGATGTGTACATTTATGGCTGTCATGAATTTATAACATACTGTACCCAGAGTGTTCTATTGAAAGCTTGCCCTATAGGTACTTTA
Source organism: Thinocorus orbignyianus (assembly GCA_013400375.1). Classification (NCBI taxonomy): domain Eukaryota; kingdom Metazoa; phylum Chordata; class Aves; order Ciconiiformes; family Thinocoridae; genus Thinocorus; species Thinocorus orbignyianus. The sequence continues at coordinate 484,568 of VXBW01009185.1, read as the reverse complement.
TATTTATCTTTCAACTTAAGTAGTCGTTTGATGACATTTCCTTATGTGTCAATGATGAATATATTTCTTACTTTTCTTGTTAACAATTTTTGGATGTGAGATTGACTTGCTTTGTCTCAAAACATACACAGTCTATTTTATATAGTCTTAAGTTAGGAAGAAGTCTGCCACTGCTATTCATGCTGCACTTTTTTTTTTTATGTTTTTAGAAGTGGTAATTCTAGATCTTTCTCTTTTCCTAAGCCTAGATTTGATATAATTTATAACTAATTCTCTGAGTTACATGTTTATTGGTAATTATTAGTTAGTTTAAAAATAAAGTTACCAAATATTTCTTTAGAATAATTCTTAAAATAGAAGCACAAAGTATGTTGAATGCAACAAAGTCCCACGTCTGACCAGTATTCATGGCTGGTTGTGTGCTGTAAATAGACTGAAAGCACCTGTATTTTATTGAAAAAAATGTCTGTTTTTTGTATAAATAGACTTGGTAATAATAGTTTATTGATTTGATTTGGAATATAGAATTTGAAGAGAAAAGTATTTCATATAACAATAAGGCTTGAGTCAAAAGTATTGGTTTAAAAAAAAAAAGGCAGTGGAATTTAGTGTATCTTTCTGAATCCCTAACCTTGCAGTCAGTGTGTTTATATGGTTTTGTTCGGAGTAAATGTATTGGGTGAAGTCCTGGCTGCCCTGAAATCAATGTTAGTTCCATTCATTTCATTAGTACTTATTGACTTAAGTAGATTTATTCATCTGCTCAGGGTAGGTACAATGTTTGTTTTTCTTGCTGAATAAACACTAATTTTGAAGGTTTTCCTTTTATGAGCCTTGGTTCATGCAGAGCCTCTTCATTTATCTGCATGAAAAAGCTCAAATATGAGGATCTTAATCTGTGCCTGTTAGGTTATAAAGATGATTTCAGTCCTTTCGCATTTCAGGCATCATTGAAGCGGGAGCTGGAGGTGTTTAGTGCTTCTCAGAAGTTTCCAATATGAAATCTAATTCTAAAAGGACTCAACATGAGCCGGCAGTGCACGCTGGCAGCCCAGAAAGCCAACTGTATCCTGGATTATATCAAAAGAAGTGTGAGCAGCAGGTCACGGGAGGTGATTCTCCCCCTCTACTCTGCGCTTGTGAGACCCCACCTGGAGTACTGTGTCCAGTTCTGGAGTCCTCAACATAGAAAGGACATCGAACTGTTGGAACAGGTCCAGCGCAGGGCCACGAAGATGATTAGAGGGATGGAGCACCTCTCCTATGAGGACAGGCTGAGAGAGCTGGGGTTGTTCAGCTTGGAGAAGAGAAGGCTTTGGGGAGACCTGATAGCAGCCTTCCAGTATCTGAAGGGAGCCTACAGGAGAGCTGGGGAGGAACTCTTTGTCAGGAAGTCTAGTGACAGTATGAGGGGTAATGGTTTTAAATTGGAAGAGGGGAGATTTAGATTAGATATTAGGAAGAAGTTCTCTCCTGTGAGGGTGGTGAGGCACTGGAAGAGGTTGCCCAGGGAAGTTGTTGATGCCCCATCCCTGGCAGTGTTTAAGGCCAGGTTGGATGGGGCTTTGAGCAACCTGCTCTAGGGAGAGGTGTCCCTGCCCGTGGCAGGGGGGTTGGAACTTGATGATCTTGAAGGTCCCTTCCAACTCTAACCATTCTATGATTCTATGATTCTATGAATAAATTAACTATTTTCCTCCATGCAATGTGGTTTTTAAACAGTGAATGATTTATACGATGCACAAATGTGCACTGAACATAGTTAAGTCCTAAACCAGAAGCTGCTGTACATATTTCTAAATTGAGAACATAATTACTTTGTGAATTACTGAAGAAGTCTTGAGTGTAGCTTGAGGGAGTCCACCTCTGATGTTGCAAAGCATTTATACTTTCAAAGGGTTAAATAGATGGTATTATGAAACTGGAAATTAGGCCTTGCTTGTGCTTGTGCTTTTCCCCATCCTTAATGTTACAGGCTAGTCCTATGCATCCATACTTCCACTGCCTGTGTGCACCAGTGTCTGTCCTACTCACATGCATTGTTAGAAGACAGCGTAGGTATATGTCCACAGCAGGTTTTTAAAGGAAATTATTCAACCCAGGCTTCTCTTTTTGTTTACGCATTTAAGGATGAATCATTCAAGCTGTCCTTCAATCTGGGTAGAAAAACAAGCAAACAACATTTCTCTTGTGCATGCCAAAGCAATGTTTTTAGATCTGTATCAATTACTTTGTTCCAAATCAGTCTGCATTTCCCTCCAGCCTGCAGTTAAAGAGCTGTTATTTGGTAATCGTCATTAACTCCATCGAATGAAATGCAGAAGTTATGCATCTTGACTTGAAATATGTTAAGTATGCAAAAAAATTGTTTGCCCCCTAGGTAGCCCCGCACAGTGCAGCTTGCACTCAGCTGTGCAGGATTCCTAAGCAGTTCAGGTACATACCTTCCTAATGAAGATGCAGTTACCTGTAGCTGATTGATCTGATGGATGCTTAGAGTATCTCATGAGCGAGTCAAAACATTTTGGTAGAAATGCCAGTTTTGATTCTTTTGATTAAAATTCTTTTGATTAAATTCTTTTGGTTTCTGGTTTGTTGGCTTAATGTGAATTTGGAAATTAGCATTTCTAGGCCTAGAATTACACCCAAGCTTTTAGTCTCAAACCAAATTTCAAGGAATTATTAGTTATATAAATTGTATGATAAGAAGTCTAGGTATTAATTTCTTAGGGAAAAAAATCCATTAGGGCACAAAAATCACTGGTTTTTTATTTATTTATTTGGTTTTAACATATATAAATAGAATATAAGCACAAAGTTGTGACACAAAGTGATTTTTATAGAACTGGAGTTGATGCAGAGTGCATTGCATATGCTGTTCCTATGTAGCTAAAGGGAATATGTTTATTTTATAACTTCTTGTTTGCCTGGAATATTCCTTTGAGACTGTGTGTTCTCAGAGTTAACTGTCTGGAATCTTGCTATAATTCTAGTTTCCAAATATCTCTTTAATTCCCTCATTGGGCTAAACAAAAGGAAATAAAAATCTTTATCTTTTTTTAAGGTGCAGATTTCAGCATGCTAATCCATTTGTTCGGGCTTTCAGAACACAAAAAACTCATGTGATTTTGCTGAATCCAATTAAGGCATACATAGTGTGATTAGAGGTATTACAACAAATGATGGGAAAAGAGAGGGTTCATTTCGTATCGGGAACTTTTAGCTCTGAGTGTTTGAAACCTTTAGCGGTATATATCTCACTTTGCAGTTTGAGGAAGGCAAAATACACTTCTTGAAAAAGAAACAAAATCTGACGTTTGAGATCCTTGCTTTGTGAATATCTGCTCTTGGTAAAATAGCAGGATTTAATGATGCTACTGGTGTGTAAATGTATCTTGTCTTTACTTCCTTGAGTATCCACATAGACAAGGAAGACAAGTTTTTATTGCTTCTCTATGAGAGATAAAATGAAAATGTATCACGCATGCAGATAAGATATAAAATACAATATGCAACTTGAAAATACATAAAAGTTGTCATATTACACTGGAAATATGAATATTAAAAATTGTAAACCAGATAAGGTTAGCTTCGCAATTTTTACCTGTATTAAAATAGGAAATGCAGAGTAAATTTATATGCTCTTAGAAACCAAAACTTATAAGCAGTAAGAACAAATGGAAATTACAGAGTGAAAAGAATTGTTTTGATCTTCCTTCATGAGTTCCAAGTGGGCTTTGCAGAGGTTTTACTCTGGCTTTTTTCCATCCTATTTCATGCCTAAGGAGGAGTCCAGAAATACATCGCAAACAAGCTGCCATACTGGGATAATGGGTGCAGTGTTTTTAGGATAAATCAGGACTTAAGTTTGTACTGTGTTTTACTGTATTTGTTGCTATGTATTTTATGTTTGTATTAATGCTTGGGCTGTAATCAAGTTAGTCTAGTAGCTGGCATAAAATAATAAATTAAACTGCTTACCAGGATTAACTTAATTATATATAGATAAGCATATATATATTCATATATGTAATACAAAAGAAATGTCCAATATTTTTGACATGTATATAGATATATATGTAAGACATATATATGCTTATACTATATATGTATGCATTTGTATATACTGTATTTGTCTATTTATGTATATTTATATGCAAGTCAGCAAATGTACAGGAATTCTTTTCCTCCTAGGAATGTTTTTTACTTTCTTCTAATGAGGTCTTTAAATCCTATGTCCAGAGGCTTTATATTCATACTATCTTTAGCCAGTAGTGTGTCTGTAGTAGTGGTTTGTCCAACTAAAATTAGTGAAGTAGTGGCTCTAAGCTATCCTGCATGCAATGTTGACTTTTACCGTAACGAATAAACTTCATGATTTCTGCTGTATTCCTTTGAAGTTCATGCTCTCTCAGAAGCTTTTATTGCATATGTAATCCATGCTTCAATATTTCATGTATTCATTCACCAGGAAATACAGCAATAATTCATCCATATGTGCTTTTATTTTCTGTTAGTGATCTTGTATAAATACTCCTTGAGCTACAATAGTGAGAGCATAAGAATCCTGACTAACTTTCAGTTTCAGCCTGTAATTACTCCAACCTGTCAGCGCTGTAGTTCTCTACAAATTGTCACACAGATCTCATGGACTGGCAGTAAAGTTAGTGGAAGTCAACTAGAACAAGGGCTGCAGCATCTAGAAGTCACCAAATCATCAATTTGATTTTGTACAGGGTATTTTTCTTAAATGTGGTTTCATATATCTAGATGATAAGGAAAAAATTCTCAGAAATGCCTAAAAAAATTATATATCTGTTTCATTAGGAAACAATGTTTTATTAATTAAAGCACCTCAAATCTGAGGTTTTCTCTTACCATGCTATAGATACTTTCTTGCTTAAAGGTATAATATTTCCATATTGTTTGGATCAGACAGCGAGGTGTAGAAATGCTTTGCCTTCACACAGGTGAAAATACTTACTTTTTCCCTCCAGAATCAGTTTCAGTAGTTGCCTGTCATATCTGACTTTATGAAACTTTTTGAAAATTTCTAGCCATTGTGGAAGCTGAACTCTTCCAATAAGCCAATTAGCACATAGCTCAACAGCCTTGGTGTTGAAATAACAGTCATTCTTGCACCTTTTTTCCTGTGATTTGAGAGGCGAGGTACCTTGTCTTATAAAGTTCACAGGATGTGCATTTATATGAACCTTGTCCCTTTTATGAGTTGTGGTATCTCTTGTAAGCAGCATGGAGGATTTATCATGCAATAGCTTTCACATTTTCTGTAGCAGTCTTATTTTTCTCATGTATACAGATACGATTTTTCATTTCAGCAAGGTAGTAATGTCTCAAGGGAGTGACATATGTATAAACTGAAAATACAGACAAAGAAGGGGCAGCGAGCTGTTCTAAACATTTCTGGTAAATGTGAGGTTAGATACGGTCTGATTGCTGGCTATATGTTTGAACAGCTCTGGAAGCGAGATCACGTCAAGGCGATCAGGAAGGATTTAGATGGATGATTTCCACAGTTTTGTTTGAGGAGGCAGAGATGAGTGAGAGATCTGACCGTGCCTTTTTCAAACAGTGGTGCTGGCTCTGGGTACCGTAAATTGATGGGATGTTGCTGCATGAGGGTATGGGGGCTATCGTCTGGCTGCGGTTATGACGTACAGGTGATGTAAAAGAGTGGGGTGATAAAATCACTATAGTGCTTTGAGATTGTACACATTGTACTGCATCCAAAATCAGTTTTTTGCCATCAAATAAAAGATCTTGCCTAAGCTGCTTTAGTTAGCTTCGTGTTCAGTAAGGATTGACTACAAATCCTCACGTGTCCAGCCTCTGTGGCACAGTTAGGGTAATCAAGATTTGCAAGCTTTTGAAACAAATAAATCCCTTGTATTTATACAGACAGATAGAAATCTCTATGTATATAGCTAGCAATTTGTTTGTCTCCTGACTATCTAAATAGCTATATTTGTGTTGTTTGAGTAACTATGAAATGTCTGTAAGGTGTATAAAAATTTCAGTGCAGCTTTTCTCAGTGCTGAGATAGGAATGTATAGGGAGGGATGCATTCAGTGCAGCTGACCTGTAAACAATTAAGAGTTAGGGCAAATAGTCCAATAAGGAAAAGTTTCTGGGTGGAAGTATTCAAAGTAAAATGCCTCATACTGAAATCAGTCAGGCATACAATTTTCTTTTGAAACTAATGGTTGAAATCATGTAAGAATTGTTATACTAGACTATTATCAGTCCATTTTTTGATATGTTGAGTTTAAGACAAATTTCAAAGGAACGATAGAACTCCTTATATTCATAGCAATACAGGCTTAAAAATTTCCTCAAAGTAGAGGTCAGGTAAGAGAGAGAATGGAGCTGACACCTCCATCTGCTCTGGGAGAGGCAACTACTAGTCTTCTTGAAGAATTGCGCTCATTTGGAGCAGCGTGTGTTGTGTTACTGAGTGAAGTCTGTTTCTGCAGTCCTAAGAAAACAGAAATTTTATCACCATATTGAGTATTAGCAGTGATACAAGAAAAATTAATAGATGAGATTTTTTTTAAAGCTGCATGAACTTGAGGTATTCAAACTGCAAGTAATTATGTGCACAAGATATTTTTTCCAAAAGCCAGCATAATAATTTGAAAAATTCCCTATGTTTTTAAGGATCTTAATATTTTCTATGATTCACTTTAAATTTTAACTGATAGCTTTGGGGAGGAAATTTTGAACCTATTAAAAAGTTGTTGAGAGCATAGTGCCATAATAAATTAATTTTCTTTTTCAGATCATATGTTTTAGAAAACTTCTTCTTTGCAATTGTTTTGGGTACTGATGAACCCGCTGATCTCATTGAAATTATCTGTAGCAGCTTGATAAATGACTTTTTTTTTCCGCAAACATTCTGGGTATATCTGTGGCCTGCTTGCATCTAATAAATGTCTGTTTTTGTTTTGACATCGATCTAAAATGCTGCTGGTTAGAAAAAGAATGTGAATGTAGAAGATATTTTATGAAATAGAATTTTTATATACCTTGTAAAAACAAACAAGACAATGTTTGGATCTTTTCCCAATGAAATTTAAATGAACGAAGTGTTTCAACAGACATTGCTAGGGCACATTTTCTTTAGTGGGTACATTAAAAGCCTTCTTAGTATGATAGTATCTGCTAATTAATCCTGCACATTATCAGCATTTTTCTCCTGTATAAAATTAGGCCTGTCTACAAAGTCTGATTCATCAAAAATACCGTAAGACTTGAGATTGAAGTCCAAATGTTATCATCTTAATAAGGACTGACAGTTTTATTTCCTCTTATAGGAAAAGGCAGAAGTGAGCTTGGTCTGTTGATCATAGGAGAATTGAATTTAATGCAGATGTAGGTTGTTAAGGATCAGACATACTTTAGTAATTAAGTACTCTTTGTAAGATAAGAATTAATTCTAAGAAAACATTAATATTAAAATCCTAAGTTATTACTTACTGTTGTAAATATGACTTAGAGATTCCTGTCACCAAGTAAGACCGAAGAAGAAATAATTTAAAGCTTATTTTGTCTGTGTTATGAAACGTTATGAATATGCGAAGGCACACAAGAAAAAGTTGCACTGGTATGAGCTGGGCATCACTAAATGTTCTTGAGATTCCAGTCTACCTTTTAAACTGGCAAAGAAAATTGACTTAATGCTTCCCCCATTTTCTTTTGTCCAGTGTTTTCCCTATTGTTTAAAGAAAAAATATAGAAAAGAAATGTGTGGGGGAAAAAAGTGAGTAAAATAAATTTTGCTACCTGTTGTAATAGCTGTGTGTGGTGTGAAGTGTGGAGGGAGTTGAGACCTTTTGGAGAATGACATTTAAAAAAAAGTCTAATTGTTGAGAATGACCAGGAAACCAGGATATATATTTTGAATTGAAATTGTACAGATTCCATCCCACATATTTACCTTTATGTGCTATAAAATACCTACTTCTATATAAATAATTAATGCTAAAAATGATTTTCAGGTAATTATTATTCATTCTGTGTTCTGTGAATGGAGAAATACTTTTTTCATGCTTAATTGTTACAACATTTTCAATCTTCTGATCAATGCATTTAAAATTAGTTCATTTGTACAGCAGCCATTTTTCTGTTTCAGTATGCTAGTGTCTAGCAGTTTATTTTAAAAAAGGAAAATCCCTAACTTTATTTAGATAATAACAAACTCCCTTTCATTGTCACAAGAGAATGATGTATTCAATTAAAAAAAAATATCTCAGTTTTATAGCCATGAGGTACTTAATCCTTTTAGGCATCGTCTGTGTCCTAACATCATAATGCAATGTCTGGGTCTAAAATGTTTGAAAATAGATAATGAAGTTGCAGCTTTTAAGATCTCACAGGGTGAGAGACAAAAAAAAAAAGTGAAATGGGATAGCTAATAATGTAGTGTTGTGGCTTAATCCCAGTTGACAACTAGGACCATGCAGCCGCTCCCTCACTTCCCCTGTGGGAGCACCAGAAGGGTAAAAGTGAGAAAACTCATGGGTTGAGATAAAGACAGTCTAATAGGTAAAACAAAAGCTGTGCACACAAGGAAAGCAAAATAAAGTATTCATTCACTGCTTCACAGTGGCCGGCTCCCCATGGGAGCAAGGCTCAGTCACACATAATGGTTACTTGGGAAGACAAACACCATAAATTCAGACATCCTCACTTTCCTCCTTCTTCCTTCAGCTTTGTATGCTGAACATGATGTGACATCACCTGGAATGATCAGCTGGGGCTAGCTGTCCTGGCTGTGTTCCCTCCCAGCTTCTTGTGCAGCCCCCTACTCGCTGGTGGGATGGGGTAAGGAGCAGAAAAGGCTTTGATTGCTTAGCAACAACTAAAACCATCAGTGTTTTTCCAACACTGTTTTCATCCCCAAACCAAAACATAGCACTATCCCAGCTGCTGGTAAGAAAGTTAACTCTATCCCAAATGAAGCCACAAGACGTAGTAGACCTCAGCTCACAGAGAAGGCTTTGTGTTTAAGTAAGATGTCCTGTGGACGTTATTAGACCATTATTAGCAGAATCCAATTACCAAGCAAAGGCCAGAGAATGTATAAGGTTCAGGCATGAATGTTAGATCACAGCTAAGTTTTCCATAATTCACCTGCAGTTAAAAAGACTTTATAACTATGGAAGAAAAAAGTCTGGAGCAGTGGAAGCACAAAACCTGTCTAGCGATAGCTTGGATAATATTTGAGACTGTTCTCGACAATGAGGAGGAAAAAACAGTGGGAAGTCTAACCCGTATTACATTTTCCTCCAAGTTCTCTTTAATTTCTGAAGAACATATTTATTATTTGGCACATTGGGGTTTTTGAGTGAGAGTTTCAATAGGAGGCGAGGAAAGGAACCATGAGCAGATATCATTAAAGCTTTATCCCTATACAGAGGTGTTGTCAAGGCATGTACCTTAAGGAGGACTGAGCTAATGGTCTCAAGTATCCAAATAGCTGCTTTAATTTTGCAGTATCATTACGACTAAAGGAGTAATTTCACTGACGAGAAAAAAGAAAATCGATGGTAATATTGATGTGCTCCAGCTGGCATTTAAAAGATGAAGTGTGGAGCTGAAGCTCTCAGTTTCATCTTAAAAATGTACCGATTTTGCCTAGTTAAAACCCATTAGTTGACTGAACTCTTGCACACTGGTTATGTTTCAGGAAGTTATTTTTGAATGTCAGGCACTAACTTGGGTAGGCAAATTTCTCTTAGAAATGTCTCAAGGTTAGTGAGGCCATTCTGTGTTCCTGTGAGTGCTTCACCAAATCTCATGCAGTGTGGAGACAGACGGAAGTATCAGAGTGAGGTGCTAATTTAATTTACTTTCTTGAAAATTTTTATGTGACTTTTTTGTTTACACTAAGTATTGATTTACTTATTTAGTCAACTTGTATGAAACAGTTCTGTATATCATGATTGTCAAGGAAAGTATTGCCAATGACATTACTATATCATTTCCATGTTTCCCACTAACGTAGGAGACAATAATTGTTGAGTACCAGGGGTTTTAAAGGGCCATTAGCATGACATCATGTTAGAGCAGGAATTGCTTCATGTTATTTATCATCAAAAGATGATCATTCTCATTTTATTTACAAGAGGAGTTTATTAACCAAGAGAATGGATTAGGTAATTTTCAGGGCTCATTTTATTGTTTAAGTACATAACAAAGCTAATTCAATATGCAGACCTGAAGAGACGTTTACTTTCGTCTTCCTTTCCTGTGCCCTGGGCTTTATGCTGGGATCTGGCTTACACACTGAACTTTTTGCTGGTGTTTGTAGCAGAGTAATTGGTCTGCTGGGAGAGGCATTTGATTAGTTCTCTTTCAAGAGCTGCTGCTTGGTCCTTCCTGAGTGCATGGTGTCAGACAGCAGGACAGCTGCGGAATAGCTTAATACCTTTCTGGGCAAGATGTAAAGGACGAAAGGAGCTCATGTCTTCCCCAAATTGCCTTTCTCTGTGGCAGATAATGAAACAAGTGCCTAGATGTACATGAACTCTCTGTATTTCTAAAGGACTTTTTAAAGGATTGCTGTTGTGGCAGCCAAAAATGAGGGCAAACATCCATCTCTCAGACAAACTTTTGCTGTTAATATGTGTTAGGGAATTCGGAGGACTTGTTCTGCAGAAGGCAGGATAACACTGGTATTGTCATGCTCCTGTTCATATGTTTCTTACTTATTAAATTGGCATACTGTAGCATGTGAAACATTTGTGCAAGGTAAATTTTATAAGCCAAAGCCGACAACACAGAAATAATTGACTAGATTTAAATACAAATCCCTGACAACTTTTAAGTCATTTACAGACTTTTTTTTCCATCTGTTAATGACCTTTGAGAGTCCTGAGAGCAGTGGTAGGGGTTTTCACAGGAAAAACTGTGAGGTTACATTACTGGGCTGGATTTCACTGAAGAAGTGAAGTATTTAAATGTTTATACCTATAATCAGTCACATAAATATTAACACTCACATCTAAATGACAATTGTGGTTGTATTTCAATGTTAGTATTCATTGATACGAATTGAGTAAGAAATTGCATTCTCACGTCGAGTGAATTTTCAGTATTTCAGGAAATTATATTTTCATGAAGAATTTACGCTGAAAAGTTATGTCCCTGAAAATATAAAAAATAATTAATGATCTTAAAAATACCATTACTCTCTCTGTGTGAAATATGTATGTATCATATTTCTTATATAAATTTAAGCTTTTATTTTTTCCTTAAAATGTGAAGGTTTTTGAAATCTGAATTGACTTCAGAATTCACGTGACTTAGCTTTACTTCAAAATGTAGAGGCAGGCTATTTGCCAAATCAGCTTATACCATGTGTGGAGTTCTTTTAATCAAATCAACTCTTCCTAGTGAAAAATGTTTATTAAGGAATACATAAAGAAAAAATATCATACCTCTAGCAAAGGCTCTGGAAACAGAGTGGAAGCTGACTTCTGAAAGTATTGAAAGTAGTTGGTTTTTGCAGTCAGAGTTGTTTAATTGTCAGCAAGATGCATTTCGCTATATACTTACGATGTTTGGAATTACCCTATCCTTATTTTGCAAGTATGGAGGTAAAAGTAAAAAGAGGGTAAGATAGTCTTCATGTCAAGTAAGACAGGCATGGTAAGTTGGAGAAAGCTCTCTCCATAATACAGCACTTGTGTCCACTTTAGAGTTACTAAGTATGCAACGGAGCTGCAGATGTCACATTTTTGGGTTCAGAAACTCCTTGTAAATTCTCTTCTGTTGGCTTGGAAGTAGTTTGATTTTTGTTCTAAACTGCATTTGGTGACTGAAACAAATGAAAAATGACAACAACGACAACAAGGAAAATGGATGTAGAGTGTCCAAAGGGGTGGTTTTTTACTGTCTTTTAAATATGCCAAAACCACCAGGAGTCTCTCAAATTCGGATGATGGCCAGCAGGAAGAACCGACAGATGTTTCACAGCTGTAGCACATGTAGGTCTGTGGTTGTGAAGGCACTGCAGTGTCTCACTTCAGGAGCCACGGCTGTGAGTTGCATTTAAAAGACTGCCAGCTACTTCTAAGTAAATTTTCATTATTGGATTCCAAATTGTCTGGAACAGCTTTAGTTCTTGTTGCTGCTACAACTACTCACAGATTCTTAAGTACTTGGGCCTTACTTGAAGGGATTGTTCCCTCCGTGTAGGGGTTACTGACCCCTGTCACAGACTAATGAGGTCCACATTTGAGGAGAATATGTCAGAGTTGGAGAGAGGTGTCCTTTGCAGTAAAACATATGGTCCTCAGGTCTCCTCTGCACCAAATGTTTTTAACAAAATATCTGTGCTGGGTTTCTACAGACTGCAAGAAGCTGTCTTCTGACAAAACAGAAGGAAACCCCTTTCTTCTTGTCGTTGTCGATAAAGCAATAATGTTGGAATAAAATGTGGCAAAAATATAATTTTATCCATTGCTAATTTAGAGTAGTACTAGATTTCTTGCAACTTCTGTGTTACTGATAGAGAAAATGAGGTGTGGTTTGAAGCCCAGAATATTACTTGTTCCAAACCTTTACTTTGCTCTGAAATGAGTAAATTTTGAGGAGAAAAAAAGAAGCAAAAATAGACTAGGTATCTCTGTAATTGCTTTCACACCTATCTGCAGATACCCCGAGTGCAAGTAATTTGGCAGAACTGCCAGGTTAGGTGAAGAAACAATGAACAGCTTTTCTTCCACTAGGCCAGGCTTTCCCAGCTAGTAAGAATATTTACAGATAAAGCTGACAAACTGTAGCTGTACAGGCAGAATTAAATCAACCTGATGCTATTAAGGGAGACCCAGGTATTCATATTGAGAAAATGAGCACGTGCTATTTCTTGGGGTTTGCATCTAGAGGACTACTCATCCCACTGCCTGTAGATTTTAATGGGGGAAGCTGTTGGGGGTGGAATGAGTCTGCTGCACTCCTTGCAGAATTTACTTTCTATGTTTGTGTGCCTGTTAGGTGCCTGATTTGAAAATCACTGGAAATTTTCTTAGTTGAAAGTACAGGAATATCTTTGTAGGCAGGACAAACTGATACTGAAGGATGTGCTCTGAAATCGTCTCTTTATTAGCATGCGGAAAGAAGACTTGAGCTCCTGCACAGCTCAGATATGTAGAGAATGGATAATAAATTACTGACAATNTTTTTTTTTTTTTTAAAGTCAGATACTTAAGTGCTGAATGGATCACTCAAGAAAACAATCTGGATTCTAACACGTTGTGGAGGACTACAGGTCCAAAAATGAATGATGAAATTCCTAGGGATTGCACATGTCATCACGTTATTTGAAATGCCATTTAACATGCCACATGCCAACCCCAGTGGAAGCTGTTAATGCATCTCAGCACTGTAGTACTGGTGATTTGGAGGGCAGTGCTAGGCATCGTTGATGTTGCAGCAGATCTAGAAAACAAAAACTAGACTTAGGCCGAACACGTAACTCGACATTTTAGTGGAATATGTTTAATTTTCACATATCAAAGCAACTTGCTAACGATAGTACTAAGAGAAGCAAGGTTTCCGTATTTGCATTTTTTTCACTTATATTTGTTGAGTTAAAATTACTAACTTTAAAACACTTCATCCTGAAATCATTGCTTTATTAATTTCTTCAGATCACTACCACAAAAATTACAACATTCCAATGGAATTATTAGAAGGGGGTTTTTTAAATGGAAATATAGGGAAATGTGGATAGATAACCTGGGGGAAGTTAATCATGAGGCTTTATTTGGTAATTGTTAGGAATTTTGCTTGTTTTCATGTATGTGTAAATTGAATTCATGATGGCAGTTATGTTCATTTCATTAATACATATCCAGCAAGTAGGTAGAAAAAAAGGGGTACTGAAAAGTCATCTCATCTGTTATATCTGACTCAGATATTTCAAATCATGGGATGTTTTTATTATTTAAAGGTCACTTCTTGAAAGCTTTTATGAAATTTTAGTCATATCTCTTGTCACTAATTGGCACTCTGTAGTTTTATACTCCGCAATTCACTAAAGAGATGGAAGCTGGTGTTAAATCTGATGAATGTGTGCTTATTTCAGTAGGCAGTTCCAGGACAATGATTGAAATATTTCAGAAGTCACAGAAAGTGCGGAGCAGTGGGCAGATGCCGCGTAGGCTTTTTACAGTCCCCACTGAAAGACAAATTGGCATCTCATAAATGACTATGTTACTTCCCATAGTGAGACATATAATCATATTAATGAAAACTGTATTTGCACAATCTAACACGAACTTGAATAGTTTTCTAATCAATTTTGACATGCAATAAGTGGAACAAACCCTTTTTTCCCACCCTTTTTTTTTTTTTTTTTTCCTCTATGATAAATAAAATCACCTTTGGTTGCAGCTAAATGTAGTTGCTGTTTCTCAGTGCCATTATGCACAAAGACATTCAAAGCTGTGCTGCTGGAGTTTTGCGTGTGTTGCTGACAAACAAGATGTTATAGGAAAATAGCCCCAAGACTGAAAGACAAATGTTGAATTCCATTTTCTGTAGTAAATATATTCATTTCTTCTCAGAAAAGAAGATTTAGGATAGTTCTGTGTTCAGTCTTACAAGGCAATGCTAGAATCTAGACTAAGAAAATGCTGTATTTGTGATAATTTTCTCAAGGGGAGAAAAACAGTATAAAAACTTACAGTAAAGTTGTCTGGGTAGAAAACTACTTTCCAAGTCCATTAAAAGATGTCTGTCTCAAGAGTAAGTGTTTGTAAGAATCTGAATAGAAACAAAATTCATTCATTCATTGAGGTGAAATACTTTGAGCAATTTGTGCTGTGAACTTAGTCTCTCTCAACTGAATGACAGCAGGATCTCATGGAAGGTGTCATTGTATGTGCCATCTTAAAAATGAGTGGAACCAGTTTGTGGACAAATACCCAAGTTTGTGGCATCTACAACCCCGAAGGTACTCAAAACTTGTCTGGGCAAGTCCCTGAACATCCTTATCTAACCTGGTGTAAGCCCTGCTGGCAGGGAAAGAACCAGATGGACCTATAAAGATCTCCTCCAGCCTGAATTATGCTGTGATCCTAATCCACTCTGTCTCCACCTGCATGTTTCCCTACCAGAAACATTGTATTGAGTTCAGTCAATATAGTATACACAAGTATCATTGTGTAATCTCTTCTTATCTTGGCAGGTAACATACTGTATTGTAAACTTCTCCTGGAAAAATAAGTTCCACTGTGTGATATTTTTGAGAAATACCCTGAATGAAACAAAACAAGCTAACCAGATCTGTCAAAATGGAATTAAATGTTAGGTACTGTTCATGGACAGAAAGCAATATTATATGAAAGGCTGAATTGTCTACAGGAGGGTCATAGATGTTACTGTAATTTAAAGCTGCTTGATTTTTTTTTTTAGACAGTTACAGCTGTTAAGATATTGACTGTTGCTGAGATGGCAGAAAGAGGTATTTAAGTGGTAAATGCAAATGTGACTTTAGAGTGAAGACTGTTTCATTCTATCTTAAGAGGAGGGGAAAAAAAAAGCCACTCTCTTTTGCTTCCAGGTTTGCCAATATTTCCTAAATTCTGCTTACTTATGCTTCCTGAATTGTAATCTAAGCTCATTATTCATAGTAACAATTTCCATTTCTGTTGTTTATTGGGAGAGACGTTCTGATGTAATTACAGAGGAGGTAATGGGCATTTCTAATCTATAGTGCTGTCTTAAGTCATACCAGTAGCTGTCCCGGCATGAAGACAGTGCAGACAGTAAGAAGTGAAAATGTGATCCCATTATTTCTGCAGAGTGCTCTGAGGCGTGGCATTAGAAAACACCACCATTCTTGCAAAGCCTGAATATCTCCAATGTTACTACCTCATCAATCAGATCTGGTTTCATTTACTCACTAAGTCAGCTGAAGTATCCTAGCTGGGAGCTCTTCAGAGAAATACTAAATTATCCTAACTTCAAATTTGACCTGTCATAATTAAGTAATGTAATTATCGAGGCTGTTTCCCTGGATGCGTTAACAGTAGGGTTGGCATTCCAGTTTACAGGCAGCTCTAAATCTATGTCTCTTGAAGGTACTTTGACTTGTATACCCTCAGATAAGATTTACAGTGGCACAGGAGTAACCTGATAAAGTAGGACAATAGTTCTTAATAAATTAAATTAAATTAATACCAGTGATTACGTACTAAAAATACTGTAGCCTATGTGGAGGATCAAAGTAGTACATGTACTGCATTGAGGTTAATCTACTTTCTTTTTAGTTTAGTAGTCTGAGAGGTTTTGTACTATGTAAAAGCATCAATTTCTGTGACACCTGTCAAGACAGTCCTTACCTGCTGCCAGTAGGTATGGTAATTACTAGGAGGAGCTTAATGCGTTTATTTGTAACAGCATCTTTTTCCTCTAATGTGATTGTTTGTTGTTTTTTTCCGCCCAGCTTCCCTTTTGATCAGCAACCGAGTTGACTTGACATTTAAGTATCTATGTGCTTACAATCAGACAGTTGTTGGCTCACTGTATAAAGATTCTTTGGTCCAGCCTGTTGATGCCATTGGGCATGGTGGGATGGATAACCTTACTAGTCCAATGACTCTGTACTGTTGGAGTTGCTGGTCTTCTTGCAAGGGCCCTCTGGCATGCTTCCCCTGCCCAGCATCAGGCTAATGCCGTGGTGTTTCTCCTTGTCACCATGGGGAAGGGGTCAAGACACTGGATGTCCCAGTGGGAAGGGGGAGTCCTGAGGCTCCTCATGTCAGGCTGGCTGGCAGGAACACACAGAAGGCATGGGGGAGTGTGTCCTGGGGTCTCTTCTCTGCCCTGCTGCTGTGTAAGTGTGTGAACCCACTCCAGCTCCACCTTCCCCTGCTCGAGATCTGCTGTGGGTTGCTCCCACTGCCAAGGGGGAAAGGAGCCAGCCATTCATGCTATGTCAGTCATACTTTCCCATCTTCCAACTGGTAATGTTTGGCTGATTTGAGAGAGCACACGCAATGCAGTCTTGGAAAAGGGTGTGGGTGAGTGGGGGGAGCTGGCATGTGTGCTCGAATCCTAACATCGCAGTTGTTCTTCAGTCTCCCCCAGACAGCAGTCCTTCTTCTTGCCTGTACCAGCCACTTACTCATACACAGCGCAAATGTTCTTGTTTGTCTGACAATGCTAATTGAAAGAACTGTTCCAGCTTCAGTAGCTATTTGTTTGGTTATATCACAGACAGTAGCTTCTAACTTAATAAACCAAACAGACAAATGTTCAGGAGTTACTACAGCAATGTAAAAGTGTTTAGTTTTTTTCCCAGTGTGGCAATGTGAATCCAAAACACAATCCCCATCTGCAGTCAGTCTGTAAACGTTTAGAAGGGACGTTCTAATCACTCTTGTCCCTGACCTTCTATAGAGTTATTTTAAATGAAAGGTAGCATAGTTTGGCCTAAAAATGTTTAATTCTCAAAGATTCTACAATGAGTGAGTTATGGTAGCATCCTAGTCTGTTTTTTACCTTCTCTATATCTTCTGAATATCAAATTCACAATAAAAAGTGATTAAATTCTTGCTAACTATGAGTTTACTCACATTATTAAGCCATCTTAATGCAATAATTGATTCAATTTAAAAGCCATTATAAGTATGTACAAATTTTGTTTTCTAAGGTGGGCTGAATGCTCCATACTAGAGATTGTATCTATCAGTGTACACAGGAGACCCACCAGCAAGAAGGTGTGACCTGCAAGGCTTGATTTATGAGGATTATGCAGCAGGTAGAAGAAAGCTTTGTGCCTTTTTTATTCTACATATCCTTGTTCAAATCCCAGTGCTCTTTTAGTGCTGCCTCTTTGTATCGTGTGGGCTTCAGGCATTGATCACTTGCTCTTTTACAGTATGAAATCCTCAATTCCAGTTACAGATTTAATCTCCTTCAGAAAAGGAATTGTGGCCAGGGATGTTTATGTTCAATTTGGCTGGTTTATTTCAGATTGAAAGAGAGAAGGCGAGAAGCTTGGATCTAGAAATGAATGATGGCAACTTTACAGTATTGTCAGCCACTGTGAGCATGTTTTGACCTTAAACCAGGTTAGAGATGAATCTTACTAGCAGTACTGATTTGCAAACAGGTAAATCCTCTGACAACGGTAATGAAAGCCAGAAAACTGATTTTTGCCAGTGTTACTGGAACAGAAATTTCTGCTTTATTGTTTTACAGCATGGTATTTGAAATACAGCTTTCTCGTGCTGGTGCACGCATTTATTAGTACTGAATCATAGCAGAAGAGAAAGCATTTTTGTTTTCTGCTCAGTGTAAGCTGGTCAGGCAATCTGAAAGTTCTGGGTGGTTTTATAGTGGGTATTTTCCAGAGACCAGTGTCAGGGTTAGTACTCTACAACCTGGCCTAGTATCTGTCATTTCTTAATGAGGCTAATAGTCCACAGCACTGGAAATTTCTCAGTTGCTACTGTTAGACAAAGCAAGTGCTAAAAATAATAATAATAATTAATAATTATAATTTTATTTTTAAAGACAAATCATAGTAACTTGCCATCTCTGGGATTTTTTTGTAGTTAAACTAAAGGTTTTTATATCTACAATTTCTTAGTGGTTAGCACTGCTATCTGATAAGCCAAGTAAGCATAGAAGTTCCAGAGAGATATAAATGTTTAATAAAAAAATCACTAGTTTCCTATATGATTTTTGTAGATGCCGGTGATTCCATTTAGCTGTGCATCTGCGTGACGTTTGCTGGAAGGATTTGGCAACTGGTGCTGTTTAATAAATGGTGCCTATCTACCAGACACCATCAGATGCTATGCACAGCCTTTTTGGGACTGGTGATTTTTTTTAAGGAACTGTCCTTTATGTTTTCTTAAAATTTCCACTTTTTCTTTACCACTTACTGTCCTTGCTGAATATATGAGAACTTCAGTAGAGTGATGTTATGGATGCTTTGAGGGGAGTCTTGTGTTATGATTTTTTTGTATGTATATGCTGTGATTCAGGGAATCAGTTGTTCATGTGCTGAACATTGAGGGAAGTTTCATGGATTCAGGTCCAGTACATTTGAGTGCTGCCAGGATCCTGGATCAGGGTCACAGGGAGCAAATGCAAACACTAGCTTTTTATAGAATCCCCACTGATGTGAGTTACTCTGTGTGTCCAGTATCCCGGATTGCTCTCAGGGATCTCTCTGTGCTTCTGCCTTCCCACCCATCCTGGGAGTGGCGGTGGTGCTGTGTGTGCGCCAAGGAGCCAGGCTGCCCTTGGGCAGAAAAGCTGGGCTGCGGGGTGGGTGTGAGGACCACCAGGGAAAATTAGTGGCTTTGGGTGGGCTGCTGACTCTGCTGCTTCCTGAGATGCGCCATTAGTGTTTGCTTTGGTGTCAGGGTAATTGCCTTCCAGTCATTTAAAGCCAAGTTTTTTTCCTCACAGATCTTCCAATAATTCATCTGTGTCTGGGTGCTTGAACACTCAATTACCATAAACTTTTGTAACCAGGTAGCCGGGTTTCTGAGGCAACTTCAGAAGTCTCAGATGAAACGTTCAGCTATCTCATATGCATATGTAACTAGCATTTTGGGTATTTTTCCAGCTTGCATAGGTAGACCATTGGTTGTGCTTACACAAACTGATATAAAAAATAAATACTCTTGCTCTTTTTTAAGTGACTGTGTAACTTTTAAAAAAGAAAAACAACAACAAAAACAGACTCTTCCCATCCCTCCCTCCCCCCAGTTGCATTTAAATGGCAGAACTGAGTCATGGTTCAGGTTAACATTTTTGGAAATTTTCTCATTACTTTTACATGCACAACACAATTCCAGTGCAAATACAGCAGATTTGAGAGAAATAATTAGCGTGCCAAAGATGTGATGACAACTGAGAGAGTGCATCAAAATGTTCCAGCTTCCATTAGAAAATAATGACCTTCTTGGCTGAGTAGAAGTATTTGAATTAAATACTGACAATTCATGGTAATCACTGAACCTATTGGCTGTGAAATTTGATTCTTTCATCATGGACTGTTTACTGACGTATTTCAGATGAAAATGAATATGCATATGATTTCAAGTCTATTGTTGTACACTGCTTTAGAATCCTACTGTAGCATTTCCGTGGCTTAGGAAAGTGAAGTCTTAAACAATTTTTCAGAAAAAGTTGTCCCATGATTGACAGGAATCAGGAGTTAACAGTGCTCTTCTCTCTGTCAGCAGTCAGATGATCCAGCAGGAGCTTGACTAGCTCTGAGTTGTTGTCTGATCAGCAGTAGAAAAGCAATTGCTTCTTCCTTGATTGGTTCCATCTCTTATTGGTGGCTTTTACCATCAGGGAAACTAAATGGGAAAATATTCTTAATGGAGTAAAAATATGCTCTGGAATGAAAATTATTTGCATGAATTATACTTCAGTCTTGTTAACAGCATTTTGGAAACCACTAATAATGAACTTTCTGCTATATTGCAAACAGTGAAACAAGTACTAGAGCTTTTCAGGGACAGACTAGCAAAAACCAACCAAACAGGAAAAGATTCTATAGTTGTAGTTTACATAAAAGGTGATTTATTTGCTAGAAGCTCAGCCCTGTTTTATGTATGGGAGATAAACCCTTTTGGTGCCTGAAGAATCATTACAAGATTTAACTCCTGTGTGGCCTCTTTTGTGGCAAAGTTAAAATAATGCAAACAGCAAGCTTTCACTTGCAAGTCTTAAGTTGTTCTGTGTGGGGGTCATATGATTTTTAAATGTTTCAGGCACAAATGGGGCACTTACACACTGACAGGTCATCACGAATGGTTAGTGGAAGTGAGGCATGGGCAACATTTATAATTGAGCAGCTTTGGGTCTAATTCTATTCCCACTGAAATGGGAAAGAAAACAATTACAGTTTGCTTACACAAAGAAGAATCACGGTTGGGAGCTACAACGTGACACAAGGGAGGTGCAAAGGGACCTGAGTGCATTTTCTGCTTCTACGACTTTGTCTTTTATGTCAGGAGAGTAACTGAACTAAGGACATGTTCAGTAATCTGAGGTTCTCTAACTGTGAAAAGATAAAGCTGTAGAATTTTGTGTTGAAGTGCAAAGTAGGGATTTCTTAACTAGCAGGGTGTTTGCCTGCTTTCATCTTGGTGAATTACTTGATTTTTCTTTGGCTGTACAGTGGAACAGCTGCAGCTCTGCACCTCTCATATAAGAGACTTTTCCCTTTGCCATACTGAATTTGTATTTCTCTCACCAGCTGCCAGGAGCTCTTATTTACCTCTTTGAGGTATGACACAATGTCCTTTAAAAACAATGATCGTCTCCGCGTTCAGTGTTGAATCTCATAACCTTTGGTTATCTATAAAGGTATCCAACTTCAGAAGCTGTGATAGTGTAATTAAAGTTGGTTCTATCAGGAACATAGCCATTTTGATCCAAAACTATATTCCTATGTGGTGTTATATTATACTTTCTTTCGTATTAACATCTCCAAGCACTAGGGTGCCTTCTTTTAAAAAGAAGCATGGGAGACAATTGCTTTTTTCTACTTTCTTCAGATTTTTTTCACTTTCAGCTCTACTTCTTGTCAGACATCAGACGCTGTATCTGTTTGTGCTTTGCATCCAGTTTATTGAAATTGCATCCAGAAAGTTGAAATTCTAGAAAGTTTTGAGCAGCTGGAATAGTGGGCTAAAAGGAAGTCATTATAGCACGGTTATTGCAATTGCCCGTTTCTCCTGCAGACTATCTTGTCGAACATATGTAAGATGGAGTCCACAGAAGATTTCTGATGACATGACCGGATCACAATGACAAATCTTTTTTAATACAACTTCCCTGAAACTGCTAGTGTAGTTGTAGCTGGTCTAAATGCATTTAGTTTTTCCATTAAGTGTAATTCCATTTTCACCTTTGATAAGCCATGTATTTTTGTAGTTAATGCTTTCTTTTCCAGTAGTGATACATTAATGAAATAAAAAATGGTAAAATAGGCCAATGCTTTAAGATCAAGGAGGAAAAATAGAACTTCATCTCACGCAAGTCCTTAGGTTAACCTGTAAAATTTCCTTGAATACTGCCACTTTTAATTGTGACAATATTTAAAGGTGATGGATAATTCTGTTGTGTGTAAGAATACTGTTTTTTTTAAATGACTAATTGTGATCTAGAAAAGCAGCACTGATTTAAAAAAACCACAACACAACAACAAACACTTCAGTAAATATAGGTGACCAGCATTCAGGTGACTTTCTCATGTTATATGTGAGTAGGAGATGCCATTTTGAGCATCACCATGTTGAATTTTTGTAGTTGTACGACTGTTATCTTCGGATTTGCATTTATAATTACTCTAAGTGCACTAATAACTCATCATTGAAATAGATAGTGTGATACTTCATAAGTCTTTGGTCCTGCCTCTATCATCAAAGCACTCTGTAGTAAAAGCGAACTTTTAGAAAGAATACTGAAAAAAGATTGCCATTTGTTGATCTAAAAAAAGTTAAAGAAAAAGACAATACAATAGGTCACCATTTTCCATTGCATTTTGAGATATTTGAAATGTTTATATGGAAAAAAGGATACCTCAGTGTGATATCACTTCAAATTTTTAGATTTAGTTAAAAAAAAAAAAAAAGGATTTTTAGTAAAAATGCTTTTTAACCAATTTGTCAGGTTCAGATTTTCTATGCAAGCAAAATATGCGGGATTTTCTTTCCCTGCTATTGTATTTATTGTATCCTGTTTACCAAAATGTGAAAAACATGTCTGTTTTGTACAGACTATAGGGGAGACAATGTACAGGACAGGAATTTATCAAAACACTCATGGACTGGAGAAATATAAATACATCGCATCTTTAACGCATCAGTAAGCTGGTTTGTGTTCCTAAGGCCATTAGATATTAAGGCCTAATGATTTAGCTTTTTGCATAGAATCTTCAGACTTTAATACTGGTATTCCCTTTCAACTCTGGAAGATTCCCTCTATAATTTCCATATTAGCATTTGGTAAATACAGCATTTAAGAATCAGTACGCTGTAAAGATAAAAAAGGGTTGGAAACAGCTCTGAAGAAACGATAATGATAGCTCTATATGGCCACAGACACATCATTGGAATAAAACTGATAGCGAGAGCTGTTTGACTATAATTCATCATCATCAGGAAAAAGTAGCGAGCTTTGAAATATTGACATAACATAATAAATTGAGAGACTGCTTTCAAAAATATAAATTGATATATCAATGGAAAAATTGCACGGAACTCCATGTCAGTGGACTCAGTCGGGTGTGCACGTTATAAACATGAGCTTATGGCGCTGCTTTGCGTCTGCTGTGAAGAAGATGAAAATAATCTGCAAGTGTTTTGTAAACTCTTACCAAAATATTTTGATCCGTACAAGGAATCTCTTAAATTCCACCTTGGTATAAGTAGTAATAGTAATAGCAATGTCAGGGAGTTCAGGAACCATAACATCCTACAAGTAGTAGAAGAATATAAGCATCAAAATAATATTAGTATAATGATATAACAATACTAGTAAAAAATTGCTAATACTAATTACTAACAGTAGTGGAAAAATGTAGGCTGAATATAATGCAAAACTTGCTGAGGGGAAGGTTCCTGGAATGTCTAAAGAAAAATTGTTTACACCACTTAAGACTTCCTTACGATTAAGTATTTTTTAATTGGAAATAGCCTTTGTACATAATGCTGTAAACTACATAATTTAAAGATAGTAGTAAATATTGACACCCACCAAAAAAGTATTCGTGCATACTTCAGTGTATGGTGTTTATCTGATTCATTAAGAGGTAAAATGAGTACAAATGTGTATTGGTGTACAAAGGCATGAGGAGAGAGCAGGAAGAGAAACGTAAAGATGAAATAAATATTTGTTGCCTGTTAAGTTTATGGAGACATACTGCTTTTTGCTTTCATGAAAGACAGAGAATGATGACGCAAAAACAGAATAGTAAAGCATGCATGTTATACTTTTTTTTTTTGTTTTCAATTTTAGAGGTAAACCAAGGGCAATCAAAGAGTCTGTCTTGAATATTATAATTTTGCTTCAAATTCAGATATTGAGGTGAATGATTTCATTGGCTTGATGCACCTGTAAATTCTTTCTGTATTCTCACTTCAGACATCATGCTGAAAAGTAAGTAGTTAAAAGAAGTGGTTTCAAATTTTTGTAATCTAAAGGATTTTCTGAAGTTTTGTTTCTGTCATGTCACTGAGGATGTTCCTAAAGAGGACTGGTAGTTGATCAATAAAACATTTACTGAATACGCTTTAAACTGAAGCTATACTGTGCTGGAAAAGGAACGCATTTGGAGCTAAATTAATAATTAATATTTGTGAAAATTAATAAATATTTGAACAGAGATAATGCAGAGGGCTCTATAGGAAAATAGGAATTTCCTATTTTAAAGTCTGCCTAAAATCAGTCAGTTGCAACTGCTTGACATTCAGCTGTGAATTTGATTTGCCATATGGCATGGGAATAAGAGAGATAGGCTTATCACTGGAAGGTGGTATTGATATGAAGACTAAAATGGAAAATTAGATTTCCTTCCCAGCTCACTGTAAAGAGTGTGTTGGATGTTGACTTGAGACTGTTGTGGCAGGCAAGTGCACAAGTTCCATTTAATGTGGGTTTCATTCTTTCAAATTTTGACTTGAAACCTGCCGACACTGTTAGAAAGAGCATTAATGCTTTTTGTTTGTTTCATTTGGTGGGGGATTGGTTTGTTCATAGTTTTTCTGAGCTATGTCTTCTCGAGCTGACACAATGAGTCCAAGTGATGCTACTTGGCACTGTCCATATCAGCCTTAACTGGCCTAGTACAGGCATCAGCTTTTCAGGGGCTTGTAAAACTCATTCTCTGAGCTTTTTTCTCAATAACTAAAGATGGAATGGATAATGAGAATAAAAGGACAAATATTATGCTGGCAGGACAAATACATTGATACACATCTGTCCTATTAAGTCATGCATTTTTAAATGGTGACTAGACCTTAGCTCCATTTAGTTAATCACACTGCACAGAGACTCCTACTTTAAAAAAAAAAAAAAAAGACAAAAAATATTATGCACTGGTTATATGCATCAAAGTAACTTTGTTGATATTCTATTGTATTCCTGTCGTTTGAGTATATGATGATTCTGAGCTATGTAGAGAAGACAATAACTTAAGAAACCCTGAGAAACTATTATAAATGAATGGACGTGTCTGGACATGGCAAACCCTTTGTCCTGGCAGTCTGGTAAGTTTTGTGATGAGCCTTATGTTGGTCAGCTTTCTGGTGTCTCAGCATGAGCTGTGCTGGATGAACATGATGGACGAATTCAGTTTTGGGTGGATCAGACTCTGTCTAAACAGGTTCATCTGGAATATTCCCCTAAAAATTAATTTCTTCTCCTACACTTGAGCTTTTTTGTGTGGAAGTTGACTGCAGTGTAAAGCAGCAGTAAGCGGAAGGCCTTATGGCTGGCAGGTTCTCTTTTGGAGCTGTAGCCTCTGATGCGCTGTTCTCCAATGTGAACATTATGTACGTCTCCTAGTGTACTCTGAAGCTCTGCATAGCAAAATTAAGCCTGCAGACAACACTAATGCTCTCAGTTGTGTTCCAAAGGTAGTAGGTTGAAAATATTTTTTTTCTGATGGACTCAAACTTGCAAATCCTTAAGTGCAGAGGGAAAAATTCCAAAAGGTATTAGATCTACTCTCTTTGAAACCAGGAACTCTGTTGCAGTATTTATTGTACAATATTTGACTTTATAAAAAGAGCTGAAACAGCTTTTAGATTTATAAATACATCACTGTTATAAAAATGTGCTAGTAGTCACAAAGTTTCTGTAATAGCAAGCAAGTACACTTGATTAAGTGGCCATCTGGTAAAATGTTTGTTATCAGTGAAAACACTGAATTTTGATTTTGCATGTGCCAAGTAAAATGTGGGTAAGAGTTAGAGTTGCATAAATTGAGTGGGCAGTAGTTGGACCATATACCTTTCAAGCCTACTCTTATTAATCTAAATAAATACTGTCATTCTTGAAACCATTTTGCTTAGCTGATCCACTCCATCTACAGTCAGTTGGTTTACCACGTTGTAAAATTTCTGTGAAGAATGATTTGACTTTGTGTATTTCCAGCTGTAACAAGGGTGGATGACCTCACTTTTGGCAGGATTAACATTGAAGTAATTAGACCCTGTGTTATTACTGAGTCAGCTCCAATGTCATATACATCAGATCTCGGTGTCATGGCATTTGGAAATGCCATGCCATCAGCACCGATGTGGTGAAATTACTTGTGGATAAAAAGAATGTGCATTTTGGGCTACCATATTGGTCTTCCTAGAGATCTCGTGGTGCTATGGCTCTTGTTGCCTGGGATACTATTAACAACAAATGCAGTAGTAATTGCAAAATAATCAACAGGGTCCGCTTAGAATGGTTGCTGTGGCTTCAGTTCATTGAGAACTGTAGGAGTATGACTTGCTTGCTGTTTTGACCATGAATGCCTCATTGGCTGTGTAGAATGCAGTTGTCTTTTTCTCTCATAGCCCTAGGGGCACCTTTGACCTTTCTAAGAAACCTTGAGCATTCATTTGTAAGGTATCAGTGTGTCAGAAAGGTTAACTATTTAAAATGGGAAGTGTTAGAATGTGCTGGTTTAATATATCTAAAAATTGAACCTGGAACTCACAGTTGTCCTTCCTTTTTATTCATTGCTATTTTGAACAATATGGTAAGGTTTTGAGGCCTATTGTTTTATTCCTACAAAAACGAAAGTACTAAAAAGGTTGAATATTTTTCATGCATTGTATTATGAGTTTATATCTGTGGGAGAATGGGAAGACTAGATATCACTGCTATATTTGGTTTTATCTTTGATCTCCACCAGTTTTGAAGTGTGATTGCCAGAGGTGAAAACTAAATTGTTTTTACAGCAAGAACTATTCTAATGCAGGGAATGCAATATCAGTTGTTCTGTTCATAATTTAGCATGTACATCACTATGTCTTTGTTTCATGTACTCATGGAATGAGTAATGAAGTGGTGGTTATTTTATAACTCCATCTTCTTCTCCCTGGCATTAAATATTGAAGCTACAAGCCCTTTCTGAGAATAATGACATGAGGAGCTTAGAGTTGTTTCTTTGATAAACAGAGCACTGCGTTAAATCCCAATTAATCAGAGTTCTGTTGATTCTGTTTATAAATTAGAGAAAACTTGTAGGAAAGGTGTTTTATGAATTCTGTGCTTCATTAATATCATGTAACACTTTTAAAAATTGTTACAAAATTGCTGGGAGTAGTTGCCTATGGGTTGCTGAACTTAGCTCTTATTCAAAGTGAAAGCTGATGTGAGTAAGAAAGAAGAAAGCTGAAGAAAAAACATGGCCATTAAATAGTTTCTGTAAAAATTTAGAAGGAGCGATGAATAGATGCATTTTATTTCCTACTGCTAAAAATGCAATTCTTGCTATTCTTGCTTTCCTTGCTTTCCTATTATGAGTGTTACAAGTCTATAATTTTTTTTTTTTTCCTCTAAGTAGAGGGTGATGATAGAATACTGTGTCCAGTGTTGGGCCCCTTAGCACAAAAAAGGCATTGAGAGGCCTGAACAGGTCCAGAGAAGGGCAGTGAAGCTTGTGAGGGGTCTGGAGAAAGTCTTATGAAGAGAGGCTGAGGGAGCTGGGGTTGTTCAGCCTGGAGAAAAGGAGGCAGAGGGGAGACCTTATTGCTCTCTTCAACTACCTGAAAAGATGGTGTAAAGGGGTGGGGATCAGTCTCTTCTCCCAAGTCACAAGCAATGAGACAGGAGGAAATGGCTTCAAGTTGCACCAGAGGAGGTTCAGATTGGATATTAGGAAACATGTTTACACTGAAAGGGTTATTAAGCCTTGGAATGGGCTGCCCAGGGAAGTTGTTGGGGCACCATGCCTGGAGGTATTCAAAAGATGGGTGACACAGTGCTTAGTGACATGGTTTAGTGATGTGGTTTTTTTTTTTATCAGATGATGGTTGGACTAGATGATCCTAAAGGCCCATTCCAACCTGGGCAATTCAGTGATTCTATTTCTTGTGTAATTTTGTTGGAAATGTTCAAAACGAGGTCTTTGGGTTTATTTCAGCGAAGGTATACTGACTGGCCTGGAAGTTTGTCTTTTTATATTCTCTGATGATCTGTCCCAGAGCGGTTGGATCTAGGGAAGCTCCTAGAAGAAAATGTTGTAGTGTACAAAATAGTGTTGTGTGTATTTTGAGGTGAACTGGAGTGGCTTTGTACAGTCAGTGCATTACACTGTGATGCATGGGGACTTACACATTGCACATCAGCTTGGGGCTGTTGCAGTTGTCACTCTGGCCAGCCAGCTGTCAACATGCTTTCAGCCCACTCACTCCCTGCTTTTAAGGAAGTGGGTAAGAAAATTCCTGCAGAGAGCGCAAAGAACTAATCCAGTTTATTGTGATGCTTCAAAACGCGTATGTATTGAAACACTGTGCCACCAAGTCACCTGATAGATGACTTGATCATCAGCAATTGCAAAATACATACATTCATTCAAATGTCTACTGCAAATAAGCAAATCTACAATTAAGTGAGATCCAGTCTATCTTAGGCATTGTCAGGACCATCTATTTGTTTCCCCTCGCCTCCCCTGCCTCCCCTCGCCTCCCTTCCCCTTCTCCTCGCCTCCCTTCCCCTTCTCCTCATCTTCCATCAACGTTTCAAGCTTCTGGGTCAACGTCCACCACAGCCAGCTGACAAACTTCACATTTTTCTCCATCTGCTGCAATCTTCTGGCTGCCTCAATCTAGTTCATCTTATGAGTGAATTTGACTAACATTAAGAACGCATCCTTTGTTACGAGGTCGGCCTTGCCTCTTGTTCTTGCTTAGCAAACATACGAGCAGGTTATTCTGGGAGCTGCAATATGTCCAAATAACAATATCCCCCCATGCAATACAGTATGATGAAACTTGTGACATTCTGCAAACACTGCTAGGCATCTTTAAGACCAGTGTTGGGCCTTTTTTTATTTTTTATTTTTTTTAATGTAATTTTGTTTTGTTTTGTTTTGTTTTTTGTGTTTTGTTTTTGAGGTTTGTTTTTTTTTAATGGTATGCAACATTCATAATAAAGGAAACAGATTAGTGTGCATTGAAAGCAGCATTTTGCCTTTGGACAACATATTTCTAATTATGTAATGAATCACACTCCCCTAGGCGCAGTAAAGTAGATTGGATCAAATTGCATGTATTTTGCTATCACTTCAAATTAGAAGTACAGCGTACTTCCTAATGACATCCCTATGTATTTTATCTGTTACAATCCAATGGTATCTGTATATGTCCAGTGGTATATATACATATAGTTTAATCAGATACTTTAAAATACCATCAATCAAAATTTCCAGAAATAGAGAGTTTTGGCAGCAACTGCTGACAATGCCCTTCATTCGCATCTTTGGACCTGGTGCGAAGACATTGCAGCTAATTGAAGTGTGTTGTTCCATAGCAGTCAATTCTGTGATAATTTAGATAATTAGGAGGAAGCCAAGGTGGGAATGTCCTTGTCTCTGCCCTAGTGCTGCCCCAGACAGGTTGTGCCATGCATCTGCTTAGCAAGCCCAGGCCATTTATGTCAGTGTGTTTCATTCACAGCCCAGGCTGGAGCATGGTGTCTGCAAGATAAAAAGCATCTCTTTCAAGTCGTTTAAGCCTCATTGCAATACATTCATTGTTCTTTAATTACCATGTAAGCTTTCTTCATGATGTAATGTTATACTGTGTAGCTACTTCTCTGTAAAGAATAGAGGAAAATTAAGAACTTACTGAAATAGTGACATTTCAACTCAAGAATCTTTTGTTTTTCTTCTGTTAATGTTTTTCCTTGTCATGCCAAAAATTCTCCTTAGCATATTCTAGCCAAATGATCAGGGGCGCTTAATTCAGACAGAAAATCACTTTTATTTTAACACTGAAATATTAACAGTAGTTTCATTGTTTACCTGTTTCCGTTGGAAAACTTCCAGCTCTCTGTTGCTTAAGCAATGCTACAGAGAGATCCTCTGGAAATACAGAGCTATAAACAGCAGCCTTTGCAACAGGAAGGACTTCACACCTCTCTTGAAAGTTCATGCCTCAGAAGTTGCGGTCTTTCAGCTCACTGGTGAGTGGTAACTAATGAACTGGAAGGCTCCGTCTGCTGGCAGAGCGCACACTTCTCAGCCACCTTCTCTGAACAGATACGGACTTTGCTCTTACGTGTGGTGTCTTCTGTTTGGATCAGGTCATGTAACATGATTTATCTTCCGTGAATGCTACTTTAAATTTTGTTTAACTGGGAAATAAGGTTGTGTTGAATGGCTAAAAAGTGGAAAGCTATTGACTGCTGCTGCTTTCAGTGAACAAGGCTGGTATAGAAAGAATTTTGCATTGTATATCATTCCAATAATAAAATATGTCAAAATAACAAAGGTAGAGAGGTCTGAGATCTTCCAAGTAAAAGATAGCTAAAAATGGATATTTTCTAGTACTTTCAAAACCTTACTTCTGAGTGGAGACATGCTAATCTTTTTCGTAAATGTCAGACTTCTAGGTGGTTCTTTGGGCCTTTTCAAAGCTTATTTTAAAAGTCAAATGTATCTAGTCTTGCTTGATGCTAATTCTATGCAACTGCAAAAAAATGAATTGATTTTCTGTATCGATGTGGCTATTTCTGCCCAGGCTGTAGAGGGAGGACATGTTTTTTTTATTGATTTGGCTCTGAACTTCCCTGACTCTTGATGAGCACAAACGAAAGAACCACTCTGGAGGTAGTTCTAAATCAGCAAGGGAACTGGTACCACTGCCTGGGCCAGACTTTCTTGTTTCTTCACTCTATGAATTATATATTGGTTTACCATCACAGTAATTAGAACAGGATCCAGCTATTAATGTATGACCTGTAGTAAGAGCATTGTTCGTTGGAGTGCTTGCTCTCTGCATAATGGTAAAAGAAGAGATTTATAGTATAATTATAGAGATATGTGTTCAGGGCTGAAACCTTTAACAGGACTGGAAGTGCTTGTGTGTCCAGAGGATGTTGTGCTTGTTTCTGTCAGAAGAACAAATGAAAAGAGATTCAAGAGAAAGATGCATGAGGAACTGCTAGCTGATGTTTAAGGCTATTCTAAGGCATGTGTGAAATATTTTCCAGCACTTTGATAGAAAGCAGGTGGGGTGCTCAAGGCTTTTAAAATTCTGGATACTTCACTTATAAGCCAATTGGGAAACTGACTGTTGAAGTACTGAGGAATGGTTTGAAATGTAGCCTTCAGGAGATGTGGAAATACTAGCAAAGATATAGGCCATCTACAAGACATTTTACATGACCAGGCATTTTTCTCAGGAAAGATACTATACCACGTAAGGCTGGATTCTCTTCTCTGTCACTGGTCAAACAGCTTCAGTTCTACTACTCCTGATGACTCACATGGTTTTGTAGCAGAGGAAGTTAGTGCTTCATAGATAGCTTTTCCTGCTTTTTGTTTAATTTGGTTTTCACACACACACACACACACACATATTTAATACAGAAGATTGACTTTTTTGAAGCTTTTGTGTTGATGTCAAGAAAACATGAGTGTATCTTTCAGAAAGAATAAAATTTTAAATGAGATGCTGTGTCATTCTCCAAACTGCATCCTTCCAGTAATGTAACTGTTCTGCCACTCCTTCTTTATGGTGGTAGATAAGATGAGCTTATTATTTCAACTTTGTCTTAAACGGGATTTACTCTCTGGTTTTAAGCAGATCTAAATCACATTCTCAGCATGCTCCTTTGTACTATCATCCTTTAAAAAAAAATAATCTTCATAGCTTTGTTGTATCCAGCCAAAGGCAGAGATAAGGCTGAGCCATTTCTTGTATATATGTAATTTAAAAATCAGCAGAGAATATTTCTTTCACAGGAATCAATAAAGTATGAATATAAAATTGTCAGGTGATAGCAACTGTGTGATGCAGAGGATTAGTGACTTGTCCTTTTATTATCAGAGTCTGAGTTCAAGCTTAGATACAACAAAACAGAAATAATATTATGCTGCATGGGCTTTAGTAGTATTGAACAAAAAGAGCTAATGTGTATAATACCCCAGTCCAGCTGGGAAATATTAAGCACTACTCTAATCTCTTGCTTTCTGCTCAGATCAGCTATGGATTCTTAGCCAAGTACTTGGTTGTTGATCATTCTTTGCCATCAGGATAAGCCTTCCACCCAGCAAGAAAAAATAAATAAATTCAGTGAATTCGTATTTTAGTGTGCTCATGAAGTAGCAGCTCTCCTTTCAGGTGTGGTTCCAGGCACGGTCTTGGCAGGTGCATCAATGGTGAAGTGAACAGGGGGCTGAGCAGCCTCCTGCTGGGAGGGGGAGTGCTGCTAATTGCAGTTCATTAGGGAGGGAGCCCAACCAACCCCTTTCTCCTCAGTCTTTGACAGTTGTGGTTGCTATGGAAACCTTCCTAGAAATGACCTCTTCTAGTGTTTAAATAAATAAGCAGAAAATTCTGTTATTTTTCTAACAGCATCTAATTTTCTTTGGGATGAGCAAATGATGAATGGATTCAACAGTCTATTGATCCAGCCTCTAGAAGATACATTCAATAGATTCAGTGCTCTGTGTGTGTTTCAATATGCCTGTTTGCTTGTCTAGAAAGCATAGAGACAAGGGCAGGGCATGGCCTTGATACTCTAACTCAGATCAGAGTTACAGTTTTAATTACACCTCTGAAAGAACGATGAATTACCTCTTGAAACATCAGTTAATACCTCAAATGATTAGCTTTGATAAATCAAGTGAGTTGGGCACTCCTAAGTAATTGCTTTGTTTCGCCTGAGAGATTTTTGCATTTCGGCGGTGGGTTAGCAATTCCCATGCATGCTCTGTAAATCCGCTTATAAACACTTTGGGGATGAATACAATCAGGAGTGGCTAAGGAGGAGTACATTGGTTTGCAAGGGTTGCTATAACGTCTGGGGGAAGGAAATATGTTACGTTAACATGAGATTGATTTCAACGTGAGCAGTGGCAGTATTTAAGTAAGTGGGTATTTAAATAAACTGTGATTTATCGGTAGAAGTGGAACATGAAGGATTTCTACAGTTTCTAAGCCCCTTTGAGGTAATGCTGCATGCTTACTCAGTTCAGTTCAACAGAATGATAGTGTCTCACCTGGTTATGGACAGAAGCAGGCTTTGAAGAGGGAGGCCAGCCAAAAAACACTTCAACTCCAGAGGCAGGTCACCAATTTCAAAAAATCAGAAAGTCAACAATGGAACGGTATCTGCTTACGGAAAGGGGGGAAATTTTTGTGTGCAAGCCAAGATTTGTATCACCAGGCCAGTCTCGATGAACAAGCACAGATGTGTATAATCAAGCTATAATATTGTACTGATGATTGGTGGTTTCTTCTCTTTACATGTTGCACTGTATAGGATAGGTTTGTCTGATACTTTCTGCAACATCTGGCATAGGATAAAACTTAAGAAGTTGCCTCTTTAAAGCAATCTGAGTTTTGACTGAAAACCTGCCACCTTCTAAATCCTGATAAAACCTACCTAGCTAGGATAAACACAATTCATGTCTGGTGGAGATTTTTTCAAACACCATGATAGGTTCTAGTTCATTACTCTGGAGATTTACATACAAAAGAAATAGGAAAGCAGTAAAACTGCAGTAAGTGCTGACGCCAGCATAAAAGATGAATGCTTAGTACAGCAAAGTGATGGAGAGCACATAGTTGTGTTCCCAGTCACCTGAGCTGAAAGACATTTTTAAGTGAAAAATTAATTCAGAGACCTGAATTTTGGCTGCATTTCCAGTGTCATGCACTGTAGAAGGTAACATAGAAGATTCATTTTATGCTAAACCAAACTGATTCTAAATCTGATCATTGTACCAAGTACAATTTACTGTATTAAAAGCTAAAGAGCAAAACCTACTCAAATGGAGTTGACACGAGAGATTTACATTCCTTTTTTTCCCTGTATTTGAATAACTTTTCAGAGATTTGAGAAGCTATTGAAAACTGTTTTCATGTTCAAAAGCTCTGACAACTGGAATCATAGAATTGTCAAGTAAATTGTGCTTTTCCTGAGATTTATGATGTTTCTGTCATGCCAAATTTATCTGCCTTCTTTCTGCACCTAAAATTTAAGTATGTGTTCTCTTGGTAATTGTGCAGGGCTTTTTTCGTGTTGCTTTGGTTTTTTTTGTAATTATTTAATCAAAAGAACCTATTTATTGCCATCAGTCAGCTCTGGAGGAAATAGCTGTTCTACCAGTTTAACAGTTTTACCTCCTTTATATTTTCCTCAACTGACTGTGTTATTCTGATCAGCTAGTACCTTTTAAAGATGTAATTAAAAGTAGATTCCCATAAACTGTTCTACATATTTCCATTTTTCCATGTAAACAATGCAGGCTCCTATTTAAACCTGTATTAGCCTTCTGATAGACTTACCCTTCTAACCTATTTTTCCAAGTGGGAAACACTTAGAATAACGCAGACTATTTCAGTTGGAAGGGACCTAATCATTGAGACCAACTGCCATTGGAGCTATATGTTCCCTGATCCAATAAGGACTGTCTGTAATTCCCTGTACTGTAGGAAAATGGATATCCAGTCCCTGTGAATCCATTTTTAGTCTGTTAGTTTACTTTTTCTAGTTGTTTGTATGTCTGCTGTCCTATCACCCAGTGCTCCTTGGTGGAGTACGATGGTTAACTGGGAGCCTGTGCCCTTGGCTGGGGTAGCACTCCTGCTCCAGTGTCATGCCCCTGCCTGGTCTGCAGCTTCCTTCCCTCAAGGAAGAAAAACTCTTGGCAAGATTTTTGATATTAGAAAAGTATAAAATTATCAGTATAAATCCATTTTTCTGATCCCCAGAAAAGTATAAAAATTCAAGCTTTCTTCTGTGTAAGTGATCAGTCTTTCATCTCTATGTGCTTAAAAGACTTTTATAGGCTTGATTTTTTTCTTTAGCTGTTTGCATTTTGTATTGTTTCAGCCAGTATAAACTTACATAACATTTTCAATCTTTCTTTGTTTTTAAAGGTGAAGGAATTAAAAAGTAATGAAAATCATCACTGTTTTTATATAGGCTTTGCAGTTTTATAGATGTTGGCTGTTAAATAAACTGGAGGTATTTTAGGGAAAATTATGTGTCCTCTTTATCAGTTTGCTGATTCCACCCATGAAGGCTTTTATTTAGAGAAAAAACAGAACTTGATACCACCTGCTTCTGAGTAATTGCTATCCATGCAGACTTGATCTGATGCTTGTGACTAGAAGCTGGAGATGAAAGTCTTGCTTTTTTATTCTTCACATATACAAGAATCTTCATCTTTCTAGCTTGGTTTGTGAGTATCTTTCTCAAACTTGAAGCATGAGTTAAGTAGCTAATGAGTAAGAACATGGTATCCAATCTGAAAACAAACCACGCTTTTTGGAAATAATGTGTTGATGGAAATGGGAGGCAGGAAGGTTTCAGCAGCTCTGCATCGGTCGGTTTTGGAATAAAATGTTAGAAAATAAGAAAGGAGGCTGCAGAGTAGTATATGGTCATTGCGTGTGTCCTCATTTTTATTCACAAGTAATGGTTGAGTGTAAATTGGGTATTGTTGCATGGCTATAAAATTTTGCCTGAATACATTTGTCCTACATAGTTATCTGTTCTTAGCTATAAGGGGGAAAAAAAGTGCAAAGACAAACAGGCAAATTATATTTCTCTTTGGGCTTACAACTTTGTCATTTTTCTCCCAGAGCAAAAAATTGCCTTGCTCTGGTGGGACAGTTGTAGGTCAATGGCAGTTGTGCTCCCGAGAGAGGCCCGAAGCAGCTGCAAAGGTTTCTGTGTGGGACAGGCAGAACACGCACCCAGCAGCTTCCCTCCTGGGGCATCAGTTCTACGTAGCTGCTCATATGGTTTGTACTAGTGTGTGCTCAGCAGCCTGCTTTCCACAGAGGTGCTTGGCTGGTAAGACTTCATCTGTGGACCCGTTCTTCTGTTCCCAAGCTATAGTGTTCTTAGTAACCAGGAATATGGTCTTCTCCCACATACGAGCATTAGGGACAAGCTCTTGATGTTAAGAATCAACATTTCTCCCTATGTGGCTGCTCTGTGAGCAAGGAGGTTTTGGAGATAGATCGATTTCTTACAAGAACTGAGCCTGGTTTTCCTTTATGATCTGCTCTGATCATTACCATATGTGTATGTAGTGTCTTGTGTTTGGAGCAGAGCTTGAAATTCAACATGAGACAAATTCCCAGAGGAAAAATAAAGTTTAAAATTAAGTAGTGCTCTCTTCGCTGGCAACTTTGTACATCTAAGACCTATTCAGAAGTCTCCTTTTCTTTCCCGTATCCCTTTCTTTCTTTCCTATAGCTGCTTATATTCAACATTGTGTTTATATAGGATCTAAACCAAGACAATTCATGGTTTTGAGTATTACTGAAGAACAAATGAAAACATATAGTAGAGTCAGCAGGGGGTGTATAAATGGCTGGTGTCTTCCAAGGATGACTCAGCACTATTTCCCAAGGAAACAGAGAGCCTGCGCCAGGGGGGAAGAATAAAAAGTTGGATTTAAAGGAACACAGTATGTTTTATCTAAAAGTTGGAATTTCACTGCTCAACAGACAGATGTGAATAGTTATTCAGATGAATACTTCATGTCCTTACTTTCTTGATTGCTTTGGTAAGAGAGACCAAAAGACTGGAGCAAAGTTTATATCTTACATTCCCAAAAGAGCTTGTTTGTTTGACTGCAGCAGTTGAAGCAAAGGATCCTGGTGATAGAATTATTATGTATATGTACTACAAAAGCATCTTACCTGAACCTGGAGCTTCAGTCCATTTGGGAGTCTCACCATTAACAGACACATACTTTGCCGTTCCTTTAGATTTGAAGAGATAGCTGGAGAGTGGAAGTTTTCTCTTCCCTTGCGGTTTTAAACATCAGGAAAATGAAAACATGAGCAAAGCATTTGTAAGTACCAAGTGTTGT
Source organism: Thinocorus orbignyianus (assembly GCA_013400375.1). Lineage (NCBI taxonomy): Eukaryota > Metazoa > Chordata > Aves > Ciconiiformes > Thinocoridae > Thinocorus > Thinocorus orbignyianus. The sequence goes on along the minus strand of VXBW01009185.1, from coordinate 447,490 downwards.
GGAAGGTGATACCAGGCAGTGACTTATAAATAAATAGCTTCTTTGTCTCTTAAAAACAGATGTGTACGGCAAACACTATCAGTATTCTGTAAGGATCTGTGTACTTTGTTCAAAAATGCAGGAGATGACATGAAGCAATAAGCCTACTAAACCTCAAGTGGTAATACAGCAGAAATCAGAGCGTGTCCTGCATTGCAGATAGCATTCCTGGGATTGGGTAGTGTATATGCTGTTGTATAAAGGTAAAGCATAGATGCTACTGAAAAACAAGCAGGACTATTACCTTTTCCCAACATGCACCCTTTACAAAATACTAAGTTTGTTTTTATGCTGATTGTTTCCCTTCCATCTGTCCAAACTTCCAATAGTTTCCAATTAGTTCCCTACCCCCATCAAAGTTTTTTTTCTTCCTGTTCAGTTACAGCTTTTTTAAAAATTAATTTTAATTTCTCTGAATCATTTTAATTCAGTCTTTCAAATTTGTGAAACAGGACTGATTTTTCAATCTTATTTTTTTTTGTCTGGAATGGATATAAGGAGATGTTTGAAATAAAGCTCTAGATTCCCTTTCCCACCTAAAGGCTGATTCAGAACTGCATTAATGTTTACATAGAGTTTGATTTCAATTGTCACAGGGCCACTGAGTTGTTGTGTTTCTTTCCAACATTTGTGCTTACTGATATTGTTATTAAGTTTAGGTAAAAAACTCTAGCAGAAAACAAAACTGCAGCAGCAGGGGGGCAACCAGGACTCAGGTTTCCACTTAGAAAAGGTGAATGAGTAGAGATGGGCTCTTTTCTGCATTTCTAGTTTTATAAATCACCCTTTACAATCTCTTAAATAAATTTTTTGTAGCTTCTAGAAATCATTTTGCACAGATCTGGAGGAACTATTTTTTAAACAAAGTGTTGGTTACACGCCAGCAAATACAGTAAATTTATTTAGAAAAAGAGAGATTTGTAAGAGTAATTTATAGGAGGATGACAGTCAATGTAAACTGCATTTAATTTTCCGATGATCAATCCAAGCTTTATCGGTCATCCATCAACATTTTTGTTTGAGGTGTTATTAGGAATCAAAGTTGGACTCAGGGTGATCAATCTGATTCCATATAAGACATTGGTTTGACTTATCAGTGACTAAATTGTATTCAAGAAGTCTGTTTCAGTTGAAGGTTTTAAAATGTCCTAAGTGAGCCTGGAATCTCACTTTATAACAATGAATCTATATACATTTTTTTACTTTTGGCCCAAACTGAGAGTCTGCAGAACTGGGTGGTTGACGGACTGTTATTTTCATGCTTCTGGTAATAATTATCCAAATAAATGACAGCTACCTAAACACAAAAGACTAACAAATATTTTTGCTTCGTGAACTTAGTGGATAAAAAAAGTACCTTTTGCTTCTCACAGGTTTAACATGTTTGATAATGACGAATTATTTTAGATTAATTGTAGACCTTAAAATTTACAATCAGTAACTCGTGTCCTTATCAGTAGATCTGAACCATTCAGATTGTTTCAGAAATATAATTATTTTCTTTGCTATTTGAAGTCTAAATGCCTGTAGTTTTGCAAATAATAACACTACCTCAGAATAAAGTAATTTTAAGGCTTTTAAAGGAGATTAAGGAATCTGTGAAGCAAGATTTTCTTTTCACAAAAAAGAAATAGCAAGAAGACATTTTGCATAGTGTACTTTGCCATTACGTCTTGAAAAGCACTGCTTGAGAAGCTGTGCAATGGTGGTCCTTTTACAAGTAGATTTATTTGAAAAAAAATAATTAGGGTTGTTGACTTTTTTTATCTCTTTGGAGCAGGGTAGAATTTGTGATGGTAGGTCACAGCAGCTTGACATATGGTCGGTGGTGACAATCTTATTTTTTTTCCTTCACGAGAGCAGTGGTTTGCTGGAAATAACTGGTTTGTGTGTTTAGAAAACCAAAGTCAGTTGAGAATGAAGTGGAATGTAGTTTTAAGAGGTTTCTGCTGGATGCTGCTAGTGCTAAAGATCCTGGCAGTGCTGTCTGCTTTGATCGCCTCCAAGCCATGCGTGTCTCCTGGTGGGTAACAGCACAGCAATGTCCTAACCCACGTCTTGGCTCCTGATGCCAACGCACAGCCACTGTCTGGTCTGCTCTGTGCTGTTCTCATTTCAGACAGAATCTGACTAATTATTATTCTGTAATGCTCTCCACTCATCAGGGTTTTTTTGCTAGCAGTTACCCCCTGGCAGGAGTCTGCCTCTGCCTTTAAATTGTACTCCATCCTTTTTGTGCCCTACAACGATACAAAGAGATAATACCCCACCTTTCCCCAGTTAAGTTCTTCCTTTTTTTTTTTTTTTTTTTTTTTCAGAAACTAACCGCTTTCTCTCCTGAGATCCTATTTACAAACAACTGCTGTGCTAACTATGATAAAGCTAAAGGCAATTCAGGCTTTCCCTCACCGTGATGCTAATGTTCCTTAAAAGTCCTAGATGTAAAAGATCCAAAAAGATCCTGTGGGTTCTGTGTGTGTTCGATCTCCCTGCTGGGATTGCCAGAGACTGATGTACGGAAGCAATCGCTGAAAGTGTAAATTAAGAAAATAGTGACATTGTGACATGGAGGAACCTTTTCAGTTATTTTTAAATCAATATAAATATAGATAGTATACAGCCTGGCCTAGCTGTTCAATGTTTTTCTCAGCTTCGGACCTCAAATATCTTTGTGTTACAAGTTGGGGCTGGGGTGGGTGAAGGTTGTTTAGTTTTCCCCCTCCATTTGATTGGTTTGTATTATACCCTCTTACTTTCACTGAATATTTTATTCCTTGCATATTTTGGGCCAAAGTTCATCTAAAAGTATTTAACTGATATCTCGTACTGGTTTTAGACTTACCAAAATCACCAAAGTGTTCATTGTATTGCAGAGTTTATCTGGGGGGGGGCGAAGGATAGCAATGGAAATGCCTAGATTTTTGCTCTGTAAGCCAGGCTGGAAATCAGCTGACTAGAGAATTCCACAGACAAAACCTGGCAATTAGATTACGTATATTTCTTAAATACCAAGAAACAACCAATGAAAAACTAAAACTCATTCTGAATTACTCCCTTATTTCAACCTGAATATCCCATTTCAGGTTAGTCTGCTCTGTGACAAGTAGAATTTATTTTAAAAATGAGGTTAACCACAGGAACAAAACCACTCATGTCACTGTAGATGCTGAAAAATATTTCAAGTTTAGTAAAAGTAAAATAGCTACTCAAAATGCATTGCTTTTTAAGATGCATGCTTAAAATTCTGTTTTTGTGCTTTGAGACTGTAAAATGAAAGGCATGTTAATTACAGAAGTATTATGAGGCAGGGATTGGATATTTCAGGGGCTGTGACAGAAGACTGGCACACAGTAGATGGAAGTCTTTTCCGGATGGTAGACATAGTCTAGAGTTACTCTTCCGTGGGACAGGTGATGTTTGGTTTTATAGCAAGTGGTAGCATTTATCAAAGGCTATTTATTTGCCCAGCTGTAAAAAAATCATGACAGTCAATCACAGAATCATAGAATGGTTAGAGTTGGAAGGAACCTTAAAGATCATCAAGTTCCACCCCCCCTGCCATGGGCAGGGACACCTCTCACTAGAGCAGGTTGCTCCAAGCCTCATCCAGCCTGGCCTTAAACACTGCCAGGGATGGGGCATCAACAACTTCCCTGGGCAACCTGTTCCAGTGCCTCACCACCCTCACAGGAGAGAACTTCTTCCTAATATCTAATCTAAATCTCCCCTCTTCCAATTTAAAACCATTACCCCTCATACTGTCACTAGACTTCCTTACAAAGAGTCCCTCTCCAGCTCTCCTGTAGGCTCCCTTCAGATACTGGAAGGCTGCTATCAGGTCTCCCCGGAGCCTTCTCCAGGCTGAACAGTCCCAGCTCTCTCAGCCTGTCCTCATAGGAGAGGTGCTCCATCCCTCTAATCATCTTGGTGGCCCTGCGCTGGACCTGTTCCAACAGTTCGATGTCCTTTCTATGTTGAGGACTCCAGAACTGGACACAGTACTCCAGGTGGGGTCTCACAAGCGCAGAGTAGAGGGGGAGAATCACCTCCCGTGACCTGCTGCTCACACT